>JAPYZA010001475.1:0-31872 GCA_030522685.1 Eupelmus azureus | reverse complement strand
ACGTATAATCAGCAATGATGATCAAATTTTCGGTACAAGATGCCACAATTTTTTCTTGTAGTAAACATCCTCCACCACCCTTGATAAGATTAAGGTCACAGTCTACTTCATCAGCACCATCAATAGCACAGTCCAACTTAAAATATTTATCATAAATTAAAATTGTATATCTTTTGCTTTCTTTGTATGAATTAATATGTAAAAAATCAGATAATGAAAATTGATTAAAATTTACCTTAGGATGTGTTTCTAAATCTCCTAAGGTTAAATGATTATTGATAATAAGTTGACGAGCTTGAAATGATGTGGGTATACAAACAACACTGAGTTTTTCTTCTTTAACACGTTCGGCTAAAGAGTAGTACATTAATATTTAATATTAACTATTTCTACAAAATTTTCCTAATTAAAAAGAAAATTCTTACACTCTTCCTAAATTTAAAGTAATATTATATTTTCGAAAGAACAAACAATGCTAAACATCATGCTAAAATATATTAAGATACACAACAAAGAATTAATGTAAAAACAGAAGAAAATTTTAAGAAATTAGTTTTAAAGACTGGTACCATATTATAAAATGTTTTAGGTTCTTACTTCCTATAAAACCTGATCAAGCATTCAAAAGCTTTTGTTTTGTTAAATAATTGTCCATTGGCAAATATTTCAAAGCAACAAATTTTTTGCCAATAGAATTTTTCGTCAATCTGCGTTAATATTTTTAATTCACAGCAGATAAGTAATAAAATAAACTTGTTTACATCATTAATATCGATAATTTTCAAAAAGAAAGTCGACAATGTAATAAATTATGAATAATGTAATATCATTATGAACTCTTTCTATAATTAATTCGATTTTAGACCTGATTACGTTGTTTTCCGTTAAAATAACAACGTGACAACGGTAAATTTTTTGATAATTACAAATTAAATTAAAATAAAAGAAAATAGCCTATCGTTTATTCGATAACAAAATGGTTTTCACATAACTTTATATTATAGAATAAAAGTAACGAATGTAGTAAATAATTCAATAAAATTTTTTACCGGTTCACAGCCGATAACAAAGAAATAGCAAAATAAGAACTTACCTAACCTCTGGACGGCGTACACAATCGTTGAACCGCTTCCAATGCCAATGACATTGTTGTCCTAAAAATAGAAACAAATGAGAAATGATTTACCAACTTTTGTGTGTATATCGCTTAAATAATTAAGTATATGAACAAGCTGATTTCGAAAGAAAATTTAACTGACCTTAACATGCTCGTCAACAGCTCTGAAAGCTGCCGCTTTTTTTGCGCTTTCCAATGAATTAGCCATGCCGTGCGTCTTCCTTAGAAATTCTCGAAAAACTGGCAGTTCTGGCACTAGCTCTGAAGCAACAGGCGTCTTTATCTTAAAAAGACTTTTGAAATGCGCCACTGGAATAACAGCTATTCCATGACGAACAAATTTCATAATCAGTATACTTCCACAATAGCGCTGGACTCTCCCGCGCGAACTGGCCCATGCTGTTATTCGCGCGCGGCGCGAGTGCACGACTCCCCTTGATTTACTTATATATACATATATGCATATATGTGTAATATGTATATATATATGAAAAGAATGAAATGACTTCTTTTGTTCAATTGTCGTTAGAATTCAAAATTTCGCAGAAATAAAATGTTTTAAAAGAGGGCGTGAGCGTCGCTTTATTACCCGAAAAAGTTGACTTTTTTATTTACAATTTAAAATTTTCAAGTTATCAGTATACTCATAAAATATTAATTAAATATACATACATATATACACAGATATATGCGTATATACATAAAAAAATAAATATTACTATTTTTAAAAAATATTATCGGTTAATGGTAAAAAGGTTTAGCAGCTGATTTATATTTGATATAACAGTGTCTTTATCGACGATGTATGTATTTCATCATTATACGAAAATTTTTATCAGAACTTGAGAACGTAATTTTCACGATTCTCGGACCGCTCACCTCGTGGTCTGGACAATTCGTGGGGCGTACGCTATAGACCGCGTGCAAAGTTCATCAAAGCTCCGAAAACATGACGTCGCTCGCTGTGCCGGTTGCAGTGAAATTCGGTCGTCTTGCAATAGACAGTATTTATCACACAAGCAGGAGTTTAATTTCACGGTAATTCACCTTTCATCTTGTTGGAATTCGATAAAAATTTATCCTTCATTTGCGTCGGTGGACGTTTGTTAGGACGAAAGTTTAACTTTCAGGTTATGTGTTACCTAACAGGTCCTTATCTGGAATAAATTCGTTTCTCGATGTATCATTAAGTTTTATCAAAATAAAGTTTTTGAAATTTTCTTTTTTCTTTTTTTACATTACAAAATTTTACTTTAATTTATTTTATTTTATCACTATTAAAACTATTAAGGTTATTAAATTTGATTAATATAATGTTTTTTATTAATAATTTACCTTTCTCTTATTTATTTGTTTGTATTTTCAATAACATTGATAACAGTTAAAAAAATTTTAACATGTGTAATTTATTAATATTTAAATCCTTTTAGTCAACAAAGGTATTCACCTTCATTCCTTGGAATAAAGAAAAGTTTGAGCACTGCAACCGAAGAACAGAAAAATGAAGGTTGTCAAACTACCAATGCAGAACAACAAAATCTATCTGAAAATGAAAAGAAGTTAAAATCAGAAATTGAACTGTTAAATAAAGAGATAACAGAGTTAAAAGAAAAAAATACTCAACTTGATGACAAATATAAAAGAGCATTAGCTGATAGTGAAAACTTAAGAGTACGATTGACAAAGCAGATTGAAGATGCAAAACTCTTTGGTATACAAGGCTTCTGCAAGGATTTATTAGATGTTGCAGATATTTTAGGAAAAGCAACAGAAAGTGTTCCAAAAGATGAAATTTCAGAAAAGAATCCACATTTAAAAAGTCTTTATGAAGGCTTGATAATGACAGAAGCACAACTGCACAAAGTTTTCAAGAAGCATGGTCTAATTTCACTCAATCCTTTAGATGAGAAATTTGATCCAAATCAGCATGAAGCATTATTTCAACAAGTAACCTTAAATTTTTTTCTAATTACTTACTAATGTCAATAATTTCTTTAAATTTGTTATTATTTTTGTAGGAAGTTGAAGGTAAAAAGCCGGGAACAGTAGTGGTTGTCTCAAAAGTTGGTTATAAACTACATGAAAGAATAGTTCGACCTGCACTGGTTGGTGTTGCAAAAGGATAAGATAATATCATTTTGTCTCACTAGAATAAAAGTCTTTGTTAAGAGAAATTTTTGGATAAATAATTTTATTACAATTCAATATCTTATATAGTGAATTAATTTATGCCAAGATACAAAATATATCACAATAATAATTAGCATTCATGGTGTTTAATATTGTACATTAAAGTTACATTTTATTTGTTAATAAAATTGAAAAAACCAAATAAATAATTAATGTTAGTAAGTGTTTAATAAATTTAATATTTTTACAGTTCTTAAAATAAAAAAATAATAACTATTTTGCATAATTTTTGTTCTGTTTTATTTTTTATCTCAAATATAAAAAAATATCAATAAATATACAATTAAAATTATTATGTTCAAATTGAGTTGTTCTTAACAGCGTTCAAAAACTTTATACAAATCAGGTAAACTAGTTATTTCTAAAATTGTTGAATCATGTAAAAAATGCTTTGGTGGAAGAAGGCTTTCTTTTATGGCATTGTATAAGATATGTTCAGTTACATGTTTCCATGTGTCTTCAGTAATATCAATTTGGCTATAAAATTTTGCAGTCTCTCTACATATATCGCGGAAACATGGTTTTTCTTTACTCCAATTCACTTCAGTTGATAGTCTTAACACGTATAATGGAATCCCTGATTGACTCGGAAAATAATCTTCTACAAATCATGTATATAATTAATAAATTATTAAATAATTCAAATTTATAAAAATAATAAACCATTTCCTTACTTAATAAAATTGGTAATGATTTAAGATATCCTTTCTTATCAATATAAATTGAAAAATATTGCCTTAACATATCAGCTTTTTCTAATAGTAATTCTTGTACCCTTGTTGCTAATTCTACTTTGTCTCCTGCATCTTGTGTCCAACCAGCTTCTTCACAATCAAGCCCAAGCAATGCCAAATCTTGAATTAATATTGGTTCCTAAGCAATAATTAATAATTTAGTTATTTGAAAATTATGCTTTATTTAAAGTATTATCAAACTTACTGAAAGTTTCATAACTCCATAATTAGCAAAATCATATAACATAATTTCATAAAAAAGTTCTTCTCTAAAATAAATTAAAACATAAAACTACAAATTATATAATAAATACATTTGAAAAATATAAATATTTAACTTACACAAGTTTTTGTGTATTACAAATATACAAACTAACTCCACTTTGAATAAATGCTGAAAATTCATCTACACAACCAACAAAAATTAAATTTGAAAGTATATTGCGTAAGCCTTCATGGTAATTTTCCTCTACTTCTTTTCGTAAAGTTAATACACTCAATAATTTTGTTTCAACTTGAACTTCATTAACTGAATATGATTTGAAATCCACAGACGATTTACTGTTTTCAGAATTCGTACTTTTACTGTTGTCACTTGCCTCACTAATCTTTTCTTTGTTTTCTACCAATTTAGATTTATTAGGATCATTTTCTAAAATTTCTACAATCACATCTATATGTTTGGATGGTTCTGATACATTATTCTCATCAATATTTGATTTATTAAGATCACTAACTTCCATTGTGACGTTGTTTATTTGCTCTTTTTCAATGGGTAATTCTTTTCCATTGATTTCGTTAATGTTTTTTTTATTTTCAGTAATTTCTAAAGTTTTTAAATTATTTTTATTTGCTGTTTCTTTTGTAAAGTTAAACTTGTCAAGTTTTTGATCAGATGAACTTGTCCGAATCATATCTTTGGCATATACTTTTTTCTCCTTGTCTTTAACTACATCAGTTTGAGTATCTGATAGAATCCCTTGCATTTCTTCTTTTGTAACATCTATTTTTGGAAGTTTAGCTTGAATATAAAAAGTTCGAGAAGCATCATTTGCAGCAAGTTTTTCATCAAGTGTATTTCTTATTTTTTCAATAATTGCATCTTCATGAAGAAATCGTACTTCATGTTTTGTTGGATGTACATTAACATCAATATTTTGTGGATCTATTTCTAAAGATATATAACACCATGGGTGACCCTTTTTTGGTAAATATACACTATACAAATCTTCTATAGTTCTCTTTAAAGCTGAAAAAGTAAATTATTTTTTTTAAATCTTTTATTCAATTTTAAATAATTAAGAATTTTTAAACTTACGACTTGAATCAACTAAACGATGATTAATAAATAGTAAAAGTGTTAATCTTTTACTTGAGTAATTAGCATTTGTAATTAATGCATGCATTTTAAATTTATATGTATTATCATCTAATTCAATATCAAACAACTCTTTTGCAATATTATTTCCAAATAAAAGACGAATATTATTAATTTTTGTAGATGAGTGAGGAGTGCGAACTTGTGTTGCAGTTTCCCCATGCTTTTTCAATGTGAATCCAACGTTTGGGTTATGAATAGCATATCTAGTGACAACTTCTGATATTTTTGCAAATTCCTCAGAGGAACTAGATAAAGCTTTCCTTCGAGTTGCAACATTATAAAACAAATTTTCTACTGTTATCATAGTTCCTTGATTGCCAGCACAAGGAGTTGGGGGTGCTTTTAGTTTACCATCAACGTAACATGCCCTGAGTGTAAATAAATTTTATTTAAATAAAAGTTATCAATTCATTCATAAAATACAATAACTGTTAAAGGAAAAGTAATATTTAAATTGTATTTTTTTTTTTATACCTGTATGCACATTTTTCATTTGCTGTTTTAGTTGTTATTGTAAGTTGAGCAACATGACTAATACTGGCTAAGGCTTCACCTCGAAAACCAAATGTTGAAATAGATTTAAGATCATCAAAATTTTGTAGCTTGCTGGTTGTGAAACGTTCACACACTATATCCATATCTTCTTTACGAATACCAGTACCATTGTCTTGAATCTTCAAAAAGAAAAAGAGAAATAATAGATTTTTAATTATTTTTATTTAACAGAACAAAACAATAGTTGAAATAAATTAAACCTGTAAAAACTTTAATCCACCTTCCTTTGCTGATATCTGAATATTTGTTGATTTAGCATCGAGACTATAAATAGGAAAAACTCAGAACATGAGTGAATTACTTGAATAATTTACTGATCTAAAATTATTTAATTTTTTTACCTATTTTCAATTAATTCTTTTAAAGCGTTTGCTGGTCTTTGAATAATTTCACCAGCAGCAATTCGATTTACAACAACCTCATCAAGTTTTCTTATTTTTCCCGGTGTTGCCATTATTTTTTAAGTACAATATTTAAGTCACATACTTAAACGATGTTAGTTGATATTTAAAATAAGAAGATAATAATGAAGTTTGAAATTTTCGTTGGTTTTCGGTGTATGTACAACAAGGTTATAAGTGCGCACACATAAAAATTCAAATTTTCAGGTAAGGGTAGAACAAATGGGTTCCGTAAAGGTTAGTATGATCCATTTGAATTCAAAACACTATTCATGTTTCCAAGACAACGAGTGAGCAGAAATTTACAAACATTTCGACGTTTTCATCGATTACATGATGGCCGAATTGCATCTCATAGGCACAATCACATCAGCTAGAAACTTTCAACAGACGCGTTTATTCTGCAAATGGAGTTTTTCCACTGGTAATGCCGATTTCATATTTATTTTATTTTTTTCTATTTATCTGACCATTAAATTTAGTAGACTCCACTTTATTTTACAAAGCCCTATTGAAATATCAATATTAGCCTTACTTCCTCTAATAAGTTTTTATTTTTTACCATGAATGTTGTTAAAATTTTATCTATTTTCAGGTAATGGATGGAAAGTTATTAATGGAAACAGTGAAGGTCAGACGCAAGAATGTTGTGATCCATATTCTAATGAACCTGTTTGGGACCATCCAGTAGACATTCATTTTGCAACTCAAACATTGCAAGGCTCTCCTAAAGTATTGCTGCAAGTATTTTGTAGGGATGATTTTAACAGAATTCTGTTTGTTTCTTACGGTGTTTGTAGTATTCCTTTAAAACCTGGATTTCATTCTATTGAGTGTAACACTTGGAAACCAATAGGTAAAAGTTTTACTTAATTTATCAATAATGAGAAATGCTAAATTTTTAGAATTTTCTAGATACAGCATTATTTATCAAGTTATGTTTAAATTTATTATTGCATCCATTACATATTTTTTCTTCTATTAAAAATTAAATCTATTTTACAGGGGATTGGCAAGATAGATTGAAAGATAAATTTTTGGGTACAACTCTCCAACTTAAATCTCCAGATGTTCTAGTAAATACTGATGACAGATTTGAACTACTTACTGAAAGTATGGGTACAGTTCAAATTGATATTTATGTGCTTGTAAGGAATTTTGATAAATTTGGATGCCACTTATGACCAAAAAGATAAAAGACAATTTTAATGTTTAAAAAAAAAATCGCCATGAGTACAATTACTAATGTAATGTTAACTTTACATATAATCTTACTTTTTACTCTTACAAATGGAGATAAAGTAGAAGGGTCAAATGACTCTTGTTTAAATAATACTCTCTGTGAGAATACAACAATATCAGATAATCTAGATGATGATGAACTTGATGTACATATTAGAGAACTAGCAACAAATATTTTCAAGTTTTCAGATAGTACAAAAACTACTAGTACTGAAAGTAGTGTAAATAAAGAATCAGATATTGAACTAAATATAGAACTTTCAAAAATTCAAAAAGTATTAGGGGAAAGATCTAAAATTAAATTTTGTGGTTGTGACATGACAGTAAGTTATAAAGATATAAAAATATTTAAACTTGTTAAATACCCTAATTTAGTATGAAAAAAAATTATATTTTTATTTTAGATTGGAGTTTGCGACATAAATTGTTGTTGTGATTTAGATTGTACAGAATATCATTTCAAAGTTTTTTCTCATTGTATAGATCATGAATTTGACAAAGAAAAAGATACCTGGTATTGTAGAGAAAAACCATTCTTCCGTCATAATGATACAAGATTCATTCTAGAAAAGATTGTTGATAGCTTATTTTGCGTGGCTTCTGACAATCTTCCACCAGTATATAGTGCAACCAGTCATTTGGTAAGTTTCAATTCATTTTTTAATTTTCAAAAGTAAATGAATTTTATTTAATAAATTTAATTACTCTACAGCAAATTGAAGATGAAAAAAGTTTTGAAAAAGTAATAAATAATAACAAGCCATCAAAATTTAAATGGAAGTTAGATGAAAAAAAAATTATTCTTCAAGAATTTAATATTACAAATTCATACCGACATGGAGATGTGTTATGGAAAATAAGTAAAAATTCTTTACAACCTTTTGGTAAAAAAGACGCACTATTTTTTTAACTTAAATTTCTATTTAAAAAGAAACTTTAATTTTACTATATTGTTGAATTTTAGAGCTTCCACAAACAGGCTTTGGTAAAGCATGTGATTTTAAAAAGACTGTTAAGTTTCTTGAAAATTGGAAAAGTTCTTGCCATCAAAATAATTTAAACAACAAAAACAATTTTCTTTTCCCATTAAACTTTATCAATTTCACCATGGTTGCTTTGCCTTTGAAATTTAATTCGCAATATTTGGTACAAGATTGTCCAACAAATATTTGTCGTAAATTAAATATTTCGTTTTGCTTGGATTCGTGGACTTTTTGTAAAAATAATACATCAGTTCAAGGATTCTGTTCAGAAACTTTTTGCTACAATGCAGCAAAAAAAGTTAGATATATCATTTACCATAATGGAAGTGAAGGAATTCAGAATATTGAAGTGTATTTTCAATTAGCAAATGTGTCAAACAGTTTCCTGCAAGAATTTGAAGTCTTATATAAATGGATTGGTATAAATCAATCATTAACTTTTGAAAGAAGTGGTAATCCAGGATACATTGCAGGAAAACCAATTTTTGTTGGAACTCAAATATCTAACAAAACTGGTGATGTGGAAATAAAATATGTAGTTTTTAACAGGACCCATCAACACCTAACATTACCAATTGCAGATAAAAGTGGCATGTGTAGTGAAATTAATGGATATCCTGTCAAATTTTTGGAAAATATCAAATTAAAGTGTTCTATAACTGTAAAATCAAATAATTTTTCAACATCAACTTGTATCAAGTTGCAAAATCGTACTTTAGAATTTCTTATGAATTTTATGATGTTCAAAAACTTTGGGAAGATGAACTTTGATAGGCAATTTGTTTCAAAATCAGGTAATGTATCTGATAATAGCACAGAAAGTTGGGCAAAAATATTCTTTGAAAAGATTCCTCAAAATGTTATAACTGCACAAGTAATGGAAAATGAAATACAGTGTTCAGGTTTGGTGACTTCAGTTGTGTTTGATATAATACATTCATTAATATCAAAACCGGGTACTAACCAAAATCATGTAATTTTGGGAGTTGGGGTAACATTTTCTCAAGAAAGTGATTTAAAATGGACAAAATGCTCTGGCAAAAATTGTGAAGAAATATTACGATTAGATCTTATTAGTTTTGTATCATTTCACGATGTTTCTAGGCCTACTAGATATCATATTGCTGGAGGGCCAAACTTAGATATAAGTTTACCTTATGATTTTTTCTATCCATTTTTAAGTCATTCAAAGTCGAGTGCACCTATGTTAAATTATGGAATTATTTACAATATTTGGATTATCCTACATCTAATCTTAACATTTAAACATTTACCAATTTTAGTTTAGTATCTAACTATTTTGTACCGTTCTAACTTTACATAAAATTAAAGTGAATAAAAATAATTTAAAATTTGATAGAACAATCAGTTTATTTGAAATAATAACATTTAACATTTGTAAAAGTAATTACCTTATATTTTTCCTTACACTTATGTTATTAGAAACGTTATAGATTCATGAATTTTATTTTTTTGTTTTTGTTTGTAGTCTTAAGCCTCAAAAAAAGCTTGGTTAAAAACAACAACCTATTGACTTATTTACATTTCAAAATCATCCCATGTTATTTTAAACATTTAAATAAAATGAGGCCTATGATATTAATTTTAAATTTTACGTTTCTTAGTTGTAATCAATAAATAATTTGATACATAGCTGTACACTAAAAAATAATAAATAATGTGGATTCTGCATGTAATATGCAGTGTGACACATTACGGAATGTCGATGATGACGTACGACATAGGCAAACGCAGGCACAAGTAAAGCGAGGATCCAGCCTCTTTAACTACGGAAAGGCTTCAGTGACCAACACAATATAAAGATATGAGCTTTCGTCGTTTGGAAGGCTAGGTTCTCCTGTCTGCAATAAGATGCCACCGTTATCAATATCAGCAATTTTTTAATAGCAAGTGCTCCATGGTCATGTGCTTTGGTCTTGCTTGCTTCAAATAGTTCTAACCTTTTTTTGCCATGGCGATGCCTAAACCCAAAACACTTGCAAGACCAACGATAGCTCCTGCTATCGCGATGCCTTTGAGTCCCTCTGAAAGCATTTAAAAATTTATTAAATTTAATTTCAAGTAATCAAAAATATAAAACAAAATATTTATCTCACCTCTATCCATTTTCTTCTTTATTAATACTTCTAAACGTTGAACCTGTGTATTTCCTGGTTCAATTAGAAGAAAAGCTCGAACATACTGCAGTGCTTTTGTGTATTCCTATAAAATTTGATTTAAAATTATTTATTTGTGAATATTTTTATTGTTAATAAGAGCTAAACTTAATACATGCATAATAATTATATAGTTTATCATTTATATTTTTATAAATGATTTATTTAAAAAAATAGTATTATTGTGAAATATAACAATGTGCTAATATGATTATCTTACCTTTATTCTTGCATTACCAATTGCAAGGTAATAGAGGCAATCCCTTTTTTCACTGTCACCATTTTTACTGTACAAATCTTCTAATAACATAATACCTTTCCGAATATCTGCTGGATATTTGCTTCGAACTAAGCACCAAGCATACTGAAATTGTATTTTTTGATCAACATTTCCACTGAGTAGCTGCTCATTATACATACACTCAAACTTCTGCAAAAATAGTTATAATTTATTAAAAAACGGTATATTTAAGAATAAAAGAGCACAAAGGTCAAGTAAAGAAAGATAAAAGTATTTGGGATAAAGCTAAAATACGTCATCAACGTTTTTACATTAATAACAAATCTTCAATTCATAAATGCGTTGTAACGATTTTTAGAAATGAGTCATCCATAATGAAACAAGCAGATAGATCATGCAAAAAATTCGAGACGGTAGTTAGATATTCAAGAAGTTACAAGTATATATTTAGAAAAAGTAGAAAATTTCTTTAAAATATTAGTGAAAAAAAGCTAATTTTATTAATATTACTGAATTAGTTATTTGGTCGAAAGAAAAAAATTATAATTGTTTATAAAGCGTAACCTCAAAGGTACGAAATTTTCGGCATATCTTGAAGCATAAAAAAAAAATTTTAATTGGAGCATTAATTTAAAATAAAGTAGAAGTTAGTTTGAAGAAATAAGGAATTAATGGCCTAATAAATAGTTTGTAAAATCTTACTTTTAAATCTTCGGAGGAAACAATCTCGTCCAGCACGTCCTCCATCTTGACGTTGACAACAAAAAATGGCGTTTTTTTTTTAATTAGAGAGAGATGTCGCCGCCAGTGCTAGTCTGCCAGTAGTGCCAGTTCCCACTAGAGAGGTTAGGTTAGAAGAAGTCCAGATAAGGTTGGGTTTGTTTTTATATTATCGAGGCACGGCGTGTGCGCTTCTTTTTTTCAAATTTACCGCGTACATCCGAAGTTCATTAGCCAAATGAAAAATGCAAGAAATGCAATCAAAATTTATATGACAATATGTACGGGCAATAAGGAGTAGGAGAAGGGACGCCGAGCCTGGGAGTGACGCGCAGTACGCCCCAATAATCTCCTTTTTCCATCACCAAAAGAATACTTGAATCGTGGAAAGAAACAGGTGGTTGCTAGATCGTTTAAACGAACAATTTTCAAGGCTAGCATGGAGAATAAAACGCAAGTGAAAAATGAACCACAAGAATCCTCAGATTCTGAACCTCAAAGTAGGTTAAAGCCTTTTTTTTTCTTTCATAACTATATCCAAAACAATTATTTCTTACATTCATATTCATCTTTATCTATCTGTATACTTATACATCAAACTTTATCATTTATCAATTCAACTTTCATTTATAGTATCAAATTATTAATTATTTATACATTTTCTTAGATAAAATTCCATCATTACCTATACCTATGTGTTTATTAACTATCTACCTATAACATAATGTTTCTTAATTTTTATAGAAAAAGAAAATTCTAATAATACAGAAGACAGTCCTCCAGCAAAGAGAGATTGCCATGGAAAAACTAAAAATCCTCCACCACCGCCGCCACCATCAGCTGAAACCACGATACTACCACCACCCCCACCACCGTTGCAAAATAATATCTTCTTTGAGCTATTCTATGATGGACCTTATGATCTGACGTTGTCCAATCGATCATGGGGTATCCACAGAGTACCACCTCCAAATCGAGCTATTGTTTTATCTGAGATAACATTTGCATTGTTCAATGTTGCATTATCACCTTCATACAAGAAACAAGTATGAATAAATTATAATTAATATAACATGAGTTAAGTTTTATTTTATCATAAATATGCAAATGTATTCATAATAATATTTTACAGGTCATATTTACGGATCATCTAAAGTTCAAAGCATTTGTCTTAGATAAACTTGTAGTTGAGAAAACTTTAGACAATGAAAATACCCAAGAGGATTTTGAACAATCTTTTGCAGAAATAGTAAATATGATAGTCTGTAAAGGTGGTCCTAACATTGAAGATAATCAAGATATATTGTTAAGATGTGCATACAAAGATTTTTATAGTAATAGATGGAGACACAAATCATGTACAATAATTATTGAGAAAGGAGAAGAAGTCTGTAGGCCATGTTCATATCTGGATAAGTATTTTCAAGAGTGGATGAAGTACAATTCTAAAGATAAATTAGCAATTACAATGAGTTAAAGACATTTTAATTTTTTCATTTAGCAACATCATTAAAAAATTTCATCTATTATTTGGAGAAAAAAAGGACAATTGAAATTGTTTAATTTTTCATATTTTTTATATATGATATTTATAAATAATTTTCTACTATAAATTATACAAAAATATCCTTCTGAAATTATTATTAAAATTACTTTTTATTTTTATTTTATATAATTATAATTCTATTTATTTAATTTATTTTGTAATAGTTTATAAATTACTTAAATATTAAGTAGGTATTGATTTTAAGTGACTGTGTAGTAACAATATGTGTTTTGTGATTTTTGTAGTATTATACATATTATTATTATTATTATTATTAACTATACAGTATTTATCACAATATGTAACAACTTACAGATTACGATTTGTACTCTCATAATTATGTCAATTTTAATTGTATTCAGTATTCACTGTCATGCTTCAGAAAATAAGTTATTCAAATGTTTTATTGTCGAATAAAGTGGTAAACCCACAACTGTATAAAAATCTCCATTTATCTTCTCTACTAAACATCCTCCTATCCCCTGTATTCCATAGCCTCCAGCCTTATCTCTGTAAGCAGACATTTATTTTTAATTTTCTTTATCTCATATCAATTATATAAGAAACTTACAATGGTTCTCCTGTTTCTATATAAGCTTTTATTTGATCTTGCGATACATTTCCAAATGTAACTTCTGTAGATTCCCAAAACTTTACTTCTGTTTTTGAAGTTTTTAAACAAACACCAGTCAAGACAGTATGAGTTTTTCCTACAAGACTAGAAAAGAAAAGTTGAATATATTATTTCTTATTCTCTTACAATAACAAAATTTTATAAATGTACTACCTTGAGAGAGTAATGAAAGCATCCTTCTCGTCTTTAGGTTTTCCATAGATAACATCGTCTTTGGTAACAATTGTATCAGCTCCAATTATCAAAGTAGCACTAGAATTACTGTCTTCTTCTTTCAATCTGTCAAACACTTCTTGAACTTTGTGTGCAGCAAGGTCTGCAACAAAATCACCATTGCTTTTATAGTTACTCCTACTTAAATTCTCATCAAACGTTGAAGGAATAACATCCAGCTTCAGGCCCTACTTAAATTAGAACAGACTTTTTATTTGAATGTTGGTACAATGATAAATTGAAATTTATTTACGAAAGATGGATATGAATAGTTCTTTTTAAAAATTTACAGAAAAAAAAACTATACCAAATTTTCTAATATTTCTCGTCGTCTGGGTGAACCACTTGCTAAAATAACTCTTCCTTCAAAAAGACTCTTTGTTGTTGATTTTAACATATTTTTATTACTTTTTTATCGGTATTTACAAAAATCTTATAGGTTTTATATTTACTAATTATTCTTGTAGATACAAGCAGACTTGAATATTGAAGGTTAGGGGAAAAATCAACGTATGTTTAGATAATGTGTGAACTGTAATTATCTATTAAATTTATCTATTTTACGGAATTATCTTTATATTAAATATATTGTACATATATAAATAAATAAAATTTAAATACGTCGTAAAAAATCAAATAAAATTTATAAAAAATTTTAAGTTCTATATAAATAATATTCGAACCAATCAAAAAAGAATTTTTTATGAATTATCTTAACTAATTTTACTGACTTTTTTTATTAATTATACTTATAATTTGAATTCTTGTAAGCTTGATCATCAATTATTGATCATTATTGTTCAATAATAAATTTATTAAAATGCAATTACACTAGTTTTTAAGTAGAATTATATTTATGATATGTTTTATTTTGTTTAATATAAGTAAGTATAAAGTAAAATAAGTGATTAACATCAAGACATTTTATTAATGTATACGCTAAAAATAAAAATAACATTTTTGAAAATCATAAAAATGGTTAATAATCCGAAAAAATATTTAAACATTTCGACGACGCTTCATTATGTCCTCTTCCAGTCCTATGAGAGCGTGCTTTGAGCGCGCATGCAGTTACGGTAGCGTAATTTAGCATTTTTAAATTATTTGCGTTACATGTGAAAAATGGATTTCGAACAAAACTGAGATACTTTTTTATAATTTAGATATTTTATTTTAATGTAAAAAACATTTGAATATTAATAAATATTTTGAGATTTCTGGACGCCGAGATTTTTTTTTTCTAAATTAAACTTGACATGTAGTAAACTGTAACACAAATAGTTTTAGAGAAGCTGAATCGCCGCTACTTTTCTAGAATGCATTATACATGTGCGTTGCGTCTGCACTATATCCTTGTCCTTAAATAACTTTATAGGTATAATAAGCAATAATAAAACAATCATTTGATATATAAATTTTATTTATACTTTAGCAAATTGGCGTTAAAAGAGGTTGTGGGGGAAAAAAGTTTTATGACAAATTTGCGTAATTTGACTTATCAAATTTTACATTTTCGTACAATATTTTTTCACAAAAATATACATTATTATAAAAAGCGATAAAAAGTTTAATTATTTTGTTCTTTTCTATAATCATGTAAAAGTGAAAGAATATTTTATTAAGTGAAATGTATAATATTTTTTGAAAATATTTGAATGTCCAGTGTTATAAATTTGGTATTTTGTAAATTTAGTGTCAAATAACTTGAGTAATTAATGCTGGATTTCTATACATTTTATGGTATACATATTAAAAATCGATTCGTTTGACGATGCATACAAGTATATATATTTGAAATTTGAAACTCAAAAATATAGGTATAACGTAAATAAAAAATTGAAAAAAATTATCTAAACATAAATAAAAAGTTTTAAAATTTACATAAATACACAGTGACATTTTTGATTCAGTATGCGTTTTAATTCAGAAATAATGGTAATACGATGATGATGATAATGATAATACAACTATCAATAATGTAAATAATAATAATAATAATAATAATAATAATAATAAAAATAATAATAGTAATAATCGCCACTATGATTCTACAATCTAACATAGTTAAATATTTCCTTTATACATGTACTACATCTTTATTTTTTAATTCATTAATTTATTTACTTATAATTTATTTATATGTATATGTTCATAATATTTGCTTGTATATTTATCTCAATCCTAAATTTTTGTTCCAATGATTGTGAAATATTATGTTAATTATGTATATAATTCACTACCCGCATAATGATTTCGTGCTTACCAAATAGAGATAATTATTTGTTCTTTTAGTTCAATTCACTATACATCACTTCCGAATTTGTGATAATATACAATAATACCATACAGTTGAGAATTTGACCAAAAGTTACAAACTTTAAAGATTAAAATACCCAATACTAAAAAGCACCCATACAGCATTAAATAGTAAAAATCGTTAATTATTCAAAAAGGAACTACTTAATATTTTATACTTCCTTTTTTATTTTTCAATTCACAATGTACGTTGAGCAACATAAATAGTCTATTAATGTCGATACACTTGAGTCTTAATTTTTATTAATGCACTTACTGAAGACATTTTAAACAAATATCTATGTTGCTATATTTGTATATGCTTCACATAAAAAAATCTGGTCGGCTTAGCGGTATACAATTTATTCTAAAAACTTCGTATGTTTCGTCAAGATTCGAGTTCAAATGCTTTCAAAATTGAAAGACGTTAAGTCTTAATAACTCTTGAGAATATCGTAAGGCTTTTCTGGCGTTTGTATAAATCTTACGAAACTCTTCTTTTTTCCTTTTTTAAACGTGCTAGCTTTAGTATAAAAAGTGTATAGAAAAAAAAGGCACTTTATAAAACGCTGTACTTCAAAATAGGAAGTTAATCGTGTTCATGTCAAATCGCAAAAGTCTTTCCGATGCAACTGTAAAAAAATCATTCTTCGCGACGATGATTTGTTTCATCGGAAAATTCCATGATTATAATTTAAATTCCATTTGCACGAAATCATTAGCGAGCATTCAATATCGCGCATTAGAGTGAAGCCCCATGATTCGGTAAATACATATCTAAATTTGTTATGCTACCCTGCCTTTTCTTATCGGAGCGAGATTCTTAAAAATCTTTATTCTTCGCTCGCCATATGCTTTGCGCACATTTTTGATACTGAGCGAAGAATCGCGGAAACGCACTTGCAAATGCATCAGGTCTGCGACTCAGGGAGAAAGCTCGGACACGTCAACCTACGCTATCTCCCATAACTTCATTATCAGATGCGACTTTTTCCTCAACCAGATCTGTTGCTGCCGATGACTCTGGTTCACTTTGGGCATCGACGAAAATCTGAAAACATGATATATTTAATTGAAATTTTTATTTTTTTATGTGATGAAATAATATAGGTTGATCAAAATTATTCTTACTTCTCGGTTGGATCCATCGTTACACGATTCTTGATTCACTTGATCATCTGTTTTATTTGTCAGGGCTGTAAAAACATTTATTTTTAAATAATAAATAATTGTTTGGCAGTGGATTCTCTTATAGGCTACAAGATAATATCAATTATTAATATAGCTTACTATGTTCGTTTTGTGGCAAAATTTCAGATGATGCAGGAGGTACTTCTGGAGTTTCTCGGCGCTGAGCCTCAGCATCAATGGTATGAAGACGTTCACGATAGCGACGCAGTTCTTTTCGCCATCTTTCTCGTTCTTCATCCCTTTCTTGTAAAATTTTCTGTAAAAAAATAAAATATATTGAGTAATATTATCGTTTAATAAAAATTTCTTTTTTCATTCATTTTAAAGTCCGTTCGTCTCACAATATTACTGATATATATAGTATTCTACAATTTGTATATTCTACACTTACAAGAGCCTGCAAAAGTTCTGAGGCTAAAGAATTGTAGATGGGTTGGAGCGAAGAAACTGGGATCGCCAATTCAAGGCCACGATGATGAGGTCTCGGTGCCGGACAGCCTGTTGCTTCACAGCCCACGGGCGCATTCACGTTTTGCGTGGCCAGAACTGTTTCGGTTTCGTTCACCGTAAGTGTCGAGTTCACCATCTCAATCAGTTTATCCACTGAAATGAATAAAATCATGCTTAATTATGATTATGTAAAATTAAAGTTATTGATCTAAAAATTATGGAGACAAACATAAAGGTGAGATCAGTAAGTTTTGAGTTGAGTCAATGATGCATGTTTAAAAATAATAATAACATAATTATATTAAGACGTAGATATATTCTGGATGTTAAACATTCAACGTTTATAGACTACGTGACTGTGCCCTTACGCATTTACATATCTACATGTTATATTGTTATAATATATAAATATAACTTGAAACTGTTATATTTTATAATTTGTAACAATTTCAACTTATAATTGCACATATAAATTTTGAAGCAAATACTAAAAATTAACGATTTTTTACTTACTTTGACCAATAGCTGTAAGAATAAGTTCAACTGGTTCTTTTTCGACTGGAAGATCTGAAGTTGTTTCGGTAACGTGCTCGGCATCTGTTTTTGGAATATTAAGCATGTTTGCTACTATAGACTGCCTTTCAAGTAATGTTTGCTTAATGGTTTCGCCTTTTCGTCGAAGAGATTCTGCAACGGAAATGAACCATATAAATATTTAGTAAATTAATATGATTCCAAGTTTTAAAGTAAACAAATAAAAATAAAAATAAGAAATCATGAGCCCACCGATAGGAGTAAGAACAGGTTCTGCCACATGCACGGGTCTTTCCTCGACATGCACTTCCAAAGGATCAATGAGCGAGCACTGCGTACATGTAACGAGTCGTAGAGGCTCGCCAGAAGTCGTTGCTCCTGTAGCGACTGCGGCTTCTTCTTGCTCGGCTTTTCTTCCGGTGTCAACTGCCTTTGCAGCCGTAGCGCCTTCATCCTCAGCTTCCTCGTCCTCATTACGGTCGGCACTAATACCGCTCGTAGGCGCTGCATCGGTCGTCTCTATTTGCTGTTGTTGCGTTGTCGTTGGTGACTCGGTTGCAACAGGCGTTTCCTTTCTCTTCTCCTGATCGGGCTTGTTTGCGCGTGCTTCACTACTACTATCCTATTGTTGCAATGAATGAATAATGTTAGTTTTTATTCTAACTAGTCCAGAAGTAAAAAATAACATATTAAAAATATTTGAATAATAAAGAGGTAGTGGATTGTGTAACAATGTATTTGGTGATAAATGATAAATTAAGGAAATAAATAAATGACTAACTGTGTGCGTCGTCGATGTAGTGCTGGTTGTGGTCTCGGGCAACAATTGATCTTCGGCCGACTCAACGAGGTCGTTTGATGAGGAACTAGGAGGCATAGGTCGTCTGCCCTCTCTGTCCCTTGCCTTGTGTACTTCCGCTGCCTCCGAGATGTGTTTATACCAAAGCTTGCGCTCCTCCGAAGACGAGGCAACGAGATCGTAAATCTGAGCTCCGTTCTGCGATGTGTTGACCAGATAAAGGGAATTCTTGTCGACGGCATTATGCCTGACAAGGACCGTCGATACCCTGACGATTGGGCTAAGCACCGAGTTCATCTGATTGATGAACTTGAGGGCGTACTTTTCATCCTGACGATGCAGCAGCAGGATCGTATCGTCGAGCAGCACTACATGGAGATCGACGGGCTTGGCTTTGACAACGCGCCATTGTAGCGGTCCTTCGTAAATCAGTCGACGCTTGGTTATGTCGAGATTCTTGAATTCCTGGACTGTCGGATGGTCGACCTTGTCGAAAGCCGATCGATCGATCGTGTGCTGAATCTCGGCAAGCCGATGATAGTCCTCCGCCTCGCGGACCGCCTGATTAACCCGACTGAGGATCTCGCGACTGCGCTCCAGGGATCGAAGTACCGCCGCGCGTTCCTTCTCGTTCTCTTCAGGCGTGTACTTGGCCAGGTTGTCGAAGAGAAGAGGATATTTGGTAAGCCTTAGCATTCCCGTCAATATATGATCTTTAAGCTGGAGCCTGAAGAAAAAAGAAAGGAATGAAAATGAAAAAAATAAGAAAAAAGGATAAGTGAGGGAGATGAAACTAACCTCCGGCACATGGGGTTGGCCTCGACCTCATTGAGAAAGGAGTTGAGCTTGGGATCCTTGCGCCGCTGGTCGCGCAGCGAGCGCAGGGCCACCTGCTGCTTCGCGCAGTACTTGGAGGCAGCGCGCTCAAAGACCTCGCCGGCCTCGCCGTCGAACATGTCGAGGAGCAGATCGCCGATGTCGCCGACGCAGGGATTCTCGCTGCGCTTGCGCTTCATCGCCTGATTGAACTGCGAGTGCAGAGTCACCATCTCGTCGAGGTTGGAGAAGAGCAGCTGGATCTGGTCGAGGGGCAGCACCTGCGTGTCCAGCAGGGGCTTGTGGAAGACTTGCGAGAGTACCTTGAGGGCCCGCACGTGCGAGCGCTCCGTGTGAAAGAGCTCTGTTGTGGACAAAGAGACAGAGAAAGAAATTTATATTTTTGAATAAAGCAAGGCTCTGATGAAAATGACAGTGGTTGAGAAAACTCACCATTGATGACCTCCTGCCGCTTCTTCTCGTGATTGCTGAGCCTGGCGAGGACGTCCTCGCCCTGGCTCCAGTCGGGCGGATCGGGCTCGACGTCGACGTCGCTGTCCCAGCTGGCGCTGGCGCTCGCGTGCGCCGCGGACGTAGGATGCACCTGCTCGAGGCTGGTGCTCGGACTGTCCAGGCTACGCGTCGACAGGCTACTGTTGGACGAGCTGCCCGCCGAGTTGCCCGGAAACGCCCCGCTCGCATCACAGTC
Organism: Eupelmus azureus; assembly: GCA_030522685.1. NCBI lineage: Eukaryota > Metazoa > Arthropoda > Insecta > Hymenoptera > Eupelmidae > Eupelmus > Eupelmus azureus. The sequence continues at coordinate 10,944 of JAPYZA010001475.1, read as the reverse complement.
ACTGTGGATAATCATCCCGTACAATTAATTATTATAAAACAAGCACATTTGTGCTATTTACTAGGTATATACATACAAACATTGGTTTCAATTTTGTAAACACATTTTTCTACTCTGCTTTTCAAGCTCATCCGACTTTTTTTTTTACTTTTAATTTATGCATTACCTATATGGTATAGTCAATAAATTCAAGATGCAAGAACTACAAAATTTTTAACGACACGTCAGCTTTTGGCACAACTTTCGGCAATTTTTCACAATTGCGGAATCCAACCTACTTTCGCCATCAGCATGTTTTTCCGATGAACGCTTTATAGCTATAAATAATCCCGATTTTCACTGAATTTCTGTAGCAGGAACATGACTGTCAAGGTCAATGAATTTGTCTTCTCGTGACAAATATAAATTCCTGCGCATCCTACAACATGTACTTGATTTTTTTTTATTTTCTTGTACACATCTGATCTGTTTCATTTTTATTTCACGTATTTCTAAAAAATCACCCTTTTTTTTACGTGTGTACAAAAATATTTCGTTTTGATGTAAAACAAGATATTTTTATGTAGATAGTTTCAAGACAAATAAGTTAAAGGTTTTGTAAAGAAACATACTTTATGTAGTCGAAGCCGTTCAATTACAAATATACAGTACAAAAAAAAATTGGATTATGACGGTCGAAGCCAACAAGATCATTTTGTTAATTAAAAAGAGCCATTTAAAATAGTTTTTTTTTCTTGTAAATACTCAACAATATAATAAAGAATAAAAACTCTTTTTTCATTCACAAATGATATCGACAAGAGACAAGTAACTGGAGAAGCTTTTAAAAGTGGCTCGTCATTTTTAATAGACAGACGCGCCTATATTTTTCAAGGATTGTTCAAGCTTTTATTAATTAATGTATTGTATACAGGCATAATTTTAAAATCAATTTTTCGGCATCGACTACTATTTACTTAAAAGACCTAACCTTTAATTATTTTGAAATTTCAATTAGAAATGTTTTCAAACAATTATAACTTAAAAATATTTGGTAATTGTTTTTAACATATAAAAAATAAGAAATAATAAAATAATAAAATTTTTTCAAAAGTTACAGAAATGATAAACTGAATTGAGATAAGATTGAGTAACAGATTGAGCAATAAGTCCCTTTAAATGCCATACTTGCCATAAATTGATTTCTTAACATATGATATAAGGCTTATACAGAGGGCTAAGGTAACAGCTACGGGAAGATTTCAATCGATTACTTACTAGCCGATGATGGAAAACTTTCATATTAAACATCGCGGTCGATAATACAATTATGTAGCGCACGTCTAATTAATTACGATATCTCTCCATCATCGAGTTAGACAATTAGTAACGCTGCATAACTGCATTCTAAGAAAGGAAACTTTTTAAGTAAGCTTAGCTACCTAAATTGTCGAATCTTTTTTTATAAAATTTGAAAAAATCATATTTTTTTTACTTGATTTTTATCGCAAAGCTCAGCTCACTGCAACTGGGTTACAGTAGTACTTTATATTATCCGGCGCTTATATTTCACTTTGCCGTAGCGTGCACGTACAATAACCCGGCATATCGAACTACAATTTACATTCAACCTCCCGTTTCTTGCCAGCCAAATACATAAATATATAAACATATAAAAGATCGGAATGCACGCGTTGTGTATGAATAAAGCGACACGCTTGGTCCATTAATCGCGCCTATCCTGATCCTATTTCCGCGGGCGATTTATTGCTATAGTACCATAGAGATAGTCGCGCGCGGATTATCCGCGATATTGTTTTATATATATTCCGCGGCTAGTCTTTTGCATTAATTTGCGCGGCGCGCGCAAATTGGCTGGCAAAGCGATTGTCCTACATGAGGCTCGTTGTGCTTTTATTTTTTTTTATGTGCGATCGCGCTCTCCGAGTGCAGAAGAGAATAAGACAAATTGGACCCTTGGGCTGCGGCGCTGCGCGATGCCGCAAGCAGCTTGAACGCGCGCAGCGTCTAATACATATAGGCGAGTGGCGAAAAGCAAGGAGCGTTTCGTAATATATTGTAATGAGTATTGATGCACGTTTGTCTTGTTTCCGAGAAAATAAATGCATGGCCTATATTCCCGCCTTGTTACGGCTCGCGCGCGCGCTCTCTCATTGATAGCCGTAGCGCAACAAGGAAATATGATTGAGAGCTTTTTTTTCAGTAACAAGAAAGAATATTTCTTTTGTGCAATAGCCTACGGATATAGCTTTTTTAAAACTCTTTGAAAACTTTGAAAACTCCTATATTTTAAACTGGAATTGCAAAAAAAAACAATTTTCAATTCTTTAAACAAATACCTACTAGTACAGTTACAACAGAGCGGTATGTCTATGAATAAAAATTGCGCCAACAGAACTTGTTTCTGTTTTAATTTTAACTACAGAAAAGCGTCACGTAATATTTCAATAAATTTTAAAAAAATCAACTGAAACTTAGGATTTTATTACTTCAAAAAACAAGATAAAGAAGATCGGTATAAATATCAGTTGTGTAGGTGAGTTTGCGCTACCTTTCGGAGCGAGTCCTGCGCTCGGGCAGCAGCAGACTTTCATCTTCAGGCAGCGACTCTTCGCAGCTCGCGCTTGTCTTGCCGCTGATGCCGCTCTGCTGCTGCGGCTGCGGCTGCTCCTGCTGCTCCAAGAGCGGCAAGGGCTCGGTCCTGAGTTGCGTCGGGCGCGCGCGCATTTCCTCGCTGCCGGCGCGCGCCACCGCTCTCAGCGACTTCTTGCGGCTCGTTTTGCTTGATTTTTATACACGGTTATCCTCAAGACAAGCGGCCCGCCCGCGCTTGATTCTTTTATAAGCTTCTGCTTATTTTTCGCTGCAGTGAAAACTCTTTCTGGGCCACGCGCGATTAACACAACACGTGGTAAGTTCACATATGAATCACTAATAAAAGTGCACAATTAGAAAAAGATGGAAAATCGCAAGCTGGTAAAATACAGCTATAGAGCCGATAAAAGCACACGGCGATTGAAAAAATCAGCATCACCATAGCTGAGCGAGCCCGATAATCTGTTTTTCCTCTCGATATATATATATATCGCGCGGGAGAAAGCGTCGTTGATAAGAGGGGCGTGGAAAAAAGCCAGCAAACGGTCGAACGCGAGCTGTCCCTATATAAGTATGTGAAAAAGGTCAGTCGAGCATTAGTGGTCGCGCTACCGCTGACATTTCACTCGACACGCTGGCCCCCTTTTCGCGCTCCGGCGCGCATCCCCCGTATATGTGTGTACATACATGAGCTCGTTGCGGCGATTCTCCTCCTTTCTTCACGTCGCCCTTATCCCAGCTCGCGAGAGCAACGCGCGCAAATACCCTATATATGCTCGTCAATGCTTTCCGCGTTGCTTTTACGGCTTCGTTTTTCGCGGATTTTCATTATCTCTCAGACTTTGTAAGTAAAGCTTTTTTTGTTTCACCTACTGAATAGCAGCAATAGTATTATGTTATTTTTAACGAAAGAGCTAGATTTGATTTTAATCAATCACATTGTTATTTTTTCTTTTCTTTTTGTCGGGGGAAAGCCTCGAGTTGGAGGCGATATAAGAGCTTGAGTTATTTTAGTGGTGCAGTATTAAATTTCGGTTAAGTTTACGAAATGAGCGTCAAGTGGAGGGTGGTTGCCCCCTCCAGGATTGAATGGCGTTTAAATAAGGATGTTTTGGCTTTGAAGAAATTGTGAAATTACGCGTAGTATACGTGCGAGGATCGATATATCGAATTTATGCCGAATCCTCCAAGAGTCAAAAGCATCGCATATAAATCGCTTAAATTTAGAAATGCTTCGTCACCTCATTTTCTCGTCTATTCTGCAACGAATGAACGCACTTCCAAAGTAGCTTGCGAAAAGTAGAAAGGTTGAATTTTCCAAGCCCTATATACCTAATATATCAATATTGTTTACACGAATGCCAAGTATGCCAAACGTGCATGAATGAAATAACTATGAGGAACGCTCTATTTAGTAATTGAAAATATAAAAATATAAGCCCTATATCTCCGTCAAATGACAATCTTATTTTTATAAGACAAAAAGATAGATGTTAGTGAGTGCGCGGCTGCACAATAGAAGCCCGTAGTAGACGACTATTGCCATTTTAAGGATGTGCGAGAACCGAAAATGCGGCTAAGAAATGACGAATGATGCAGCTGAGAGCGCAAAAAAAGAAAAAGAACAAGGAAAAAATAGCGATGAAAAGGCAAGAGCAGCGACGGCGATAGGAAACGAGAAGGGGCCGAGCCTTATCGAAGCCGCTCCTTCGTCCGTCACTTTAATCAAGCCTCCCGGCGCTGTCCTTCACCCTCCTCTTGTCCGTTGCTCTCTCTCCCTCTCTGCAGCCCCCCCGTGCGCGCGCTAGCTCGCTGGCGTTCTTTCACTTTCGTTCCGCGTCTCTATTCTTTTTTCCATCGCGCCTTTTTTTCTCTGCTCCCCCTCCTGTATACTTTTCACTCTCGCTCTAATTTTTCTCTCTTTTCCTTTTGTCACGTCAGATTGCAGCTTTTTAATTCATTTTTGACATCTGAAATGGTCACGTTCTTAACCTACCGCTCTTGCGTTATTATCCTTGCTTTCTTCTTTGCAAGGCGCATCAAGCAGTGCTGTTTTTAAGAATAATGATGATACGACCCGTTTGTTGAATTTTTAATGCAAGACTAATACATTTGCTCTTGCCTATGAAAGGGCTTTTCATTATATGAACGCACTTTTACAGGTAAAGTATATGATTTTTTTACCACCTACTTGAAAGCTTACCAGAAATGGATAGTGTAATTATTTATAATTCAGAATCTTTGAACTTCGTATCAAGTATTTTTTTTCAATTAGAAGAATAAATTTTATGTTCTGAATAACTAAGAAACAAAATTATTGTTTTGAGTTCATTTAAGAATACAGATTTGAAGCAATTAGAAGAAACTAAAGGAAGAAGTTGAATAATAAAAGACTAAAAATTTATTTTCTTATCCTTATTTTTTTTTAAACTTATTTCTCAAAAACTTATTAATTTCATAACGATGTAAACAAAATAAAGTTTTCACCGTTTTTTAGAGGTTTAAGCAGGATTAATCCTTTTGCATACAAAATTCATAGAGTTTTAGGTGTTATGTCATGGGATTTATATTTTATTAAATATTTTATTAAATATAAAATATAAATATTTTAATATACAGAAATGAGTCGATATATAAAATATTGATTATCAAAGAATTAAGCATCTTTTTATCTTGGTATTAGATTTAAAATCGTTTGCTCCTATCTCAGGCGTACGTTGAAACATTAAAACATCGGTTTCTCGAAAACACGAAAAATAAACTTAATCATTATCTTGGAAAGGCACAGACGTATATTTTTTTAGTATAAAAAAAGACAAATCGTAGTAGCAAGTATTAACTAATTACGTTTCATTAGTGCTTGTAATTCGTATTGAATAAAAGAAGAAAATAAAAACCGTTACATCGTTGAAGGAGATTCTGTCCTAGTTACAACCCCTATAATAACAAAAAAGACAACTCTCCCAATGGTGTCTGAAACGGGGTGATCTTTCTCGCGGTCTTCTTTAATCCTCTCCCACTTTTGTGCGCCATCAAATGCTCGTAAAATTCTTTTCATCGATTTCCCTCTCCTCTTCTAATTTCCTACGTATTCGCGCGCGCGTCTACAGCACCAATGCCTATATAGTAGTGTGTGTGTGTGTGTGTGCGTGTGTGCGCGCGGGCAAACACACGACGTGTGCAGTATAACGAGGTTCACGATGCAATGCCGCTTGCTTTCTTGTCTTTCCTCTTTTTTTTTCGTTTTTCTTCGTCTCATTAGGACGCGAATAGAAAATGGTATCGATGTCACTCTCGATCGATCGTAGCGCGAGATTATGAAAATATAATGACGGAGTGCACTTCAACCCTTTTTTCGTTTTGCACGCTAACGTTTTATCTTTCGTTGACTATTTTTAAAGGGATGATGCGACCTGGTGTTCGGTAAAAGGAGAACGTTCAGGGTGTTTGTGGTCAAAGAGAATTGTATTTTAATTAAAGCTGACTAACGAGATGAGTTTTTCATTGTTGGTAATTCATCAATGATGAATTTTGGGTAGGTTTATGGCGATAAAATTAAGAGATGTTTATTTCCTTCTTTTTTTGTAACTCAGCACATTTATTGGTGACCGTTTGAAAAGTTATATTTTTATTATTCAATTTTTGATAAAATTAACATGTCCATAAAGCTTATTTAAGTATGGAAAGAAATTTCACAGATACTCTCTGTATCATTTAACTTTGAACCTAAGTATTCATCAACTGGAATTGTTAAAATTATTAAATAATTTCGATCGAGCCTATTTGAACAAAAAAGCTTCTCCTAAAAAGTTTCAGAATTAAATCCCAGAAGTAGAGCAATATAAATCAAAACCGGGAAAAATCTAGTGCAGAGGCTTCGCTAGTTGGATTAAAATCATTTCCATCATTGTCAGCGTGGTCGGAAAAGTCTTGGATTAGCCTGATCCAATGAAAGCATCCCCCTTGATAAACCTCCAGGGTCAACTTCTCATCACAGCGTAGCAAAAATGGGCGGATAAAGTAATAAATTAACGAGATAGGTAGGCTGCATATAGACAATAATTTGTTTTTGGTGAAAAACAGGTAAAATAGAGGAAAGTCTGTATCGCGAATGAATTCCGCAAGTCCCCAATAAATCACGTCCTCGGGGATATTATAAGGGCGCCGCCGCGTTCTAGAAAGTTGTGATTCAGTTTTTCAGTCAAGTTATAAGATGCGCGCAGCGCGGTCAAGCCGGAAACTTTTTCAATTCGAAAAGTTGCGCGTGCGAAGGCGCTGCTATATTAATTAACTGGATCGCGCGCAAAGAAGAAGACCCGTGAGTAGAAAATGACGCGATAAAGAAGTCGTAAAAAAGAAGAAGAAAACGACGACGCCAGGCTTTTTTCGTTCCAATACACAACGAGATAGAAGGGTACTTACAATGGAAAAGGATTTTTCTGTCGCGGCTGCGAGCGAAAATTGATGTGGAATTTTCCTATAGCGCACGTTAGAAGAGTGAGAAACGGGACTTTGCTTGATTGCATTTGTATATAAGAGCCGCTTATGGAACCTCAGTGAAGTTTTATAGGTCGATTCTTGTGAATTCAAGTTTGTGTGGCGCGAATGCGCCAGCTAGGTAAACAATAATTACTGCTCAAGCTTTCTTATTATTTTTCTCGTATTATAATTAATCTATATTTGGAGTGTTGGGTATAAAAACAATGAAGTTAAATTTTATAATAAAAATTAAAAATTTCAGTCAATTTTAATAACCGAATAACGTATTATTAAAGCTAAAAATTTACTACTATTTAAATGTTTAGTTTGTCTCTGTAGTTACTAATAAAAAATAATTTTGAAAAAAATCTTTGAGAAACACAGTATGCTTTTTAGTGTCTTTTTTGAACCCGGCTTCTTTTTTTCTTATTTTTCAAAAATTTTCTTTTATATTAGACTTTTTAATCGTAACAGCCAAATTTTATTTCGCGAATTACCAGATTTGAAGTATGAATAACGTAGTACTAGCCCAATGCTATCTAATTATGAGCCTAAAATAGCGTTAAAGTTGTCAGATACTCATGTATCGTATATGTTCAATCATTTTTAAGATTGTGTACATGCAATTCAGTATTGGTATCAAAGTCTACAGTGGGAGAAAAATACGGAAAAGTATCAAGAAAACTTGAATTACTGATAATTAATTATAGAATAGTCTTCATAAAGTTAAAACTTGAGCACAATGGGATAATTAACTTTTATGAAAAAAAATTTTACCCATATCAGTCAAGTAGTTTCGGAATAATCGCTGGTCAAACATTAAAAAAAAAGATCGAATTGAAAACTTCCTTCTTTTTCGGAGTCGGCTAAAAATGTAAAGCTTACTGGATCTCTAAACAAATCCTCATTCGCAAATGATTTCGCTCCCCATACTTCGTAAAGTTGAAAGTCAAATCTTGTACACAATTAAACTCTGTAAAGCGTCGATTAGGCAATATTTCCACTCGATAGCGGCCAAAATTTCGTTCACCCTCCACCCTGGGCGTGTATATCTCGTGACAGGTGCTACCTGCGCGCGAGGCCAATCCACCAAAAGAAGAGAAGGGGAACACGGGGGCTCGAGGGAAACGAACTAGAAAAGAGCAGCACGCGCGGCCAGGCGAGCAGCGGGGGGTAAACAAACGTCAGCTATCGCAGCGGCGGCGGCGGCGGCGGTGGCGTCGGGCTGTTTGCTGCCGGCGCGCACGGATGGATTCAAGGCCGGTAAAAGAAAGAGAGAGAGAGGGAGAGAATAAGAGAACGAGAGGAACGAGGCCCGGCTGCTTCATCGCCGATCAATAAATTCCCCAAGGAAGAGAAGACGGCGCGCACACCACCTCGCCCTTTTTTTCTCCCTACCCCACCTCCGTAGCCTAGCTTCTTTTTTTGCTCGAAACTTCTTCATTGTTCGTTCTTTTTTTTTCGTCTTTCTCGTACCCCTTTTTCCAATGGCGCTTTCGCAATTTTCGTGTGCGCGCAGCTGCGCGATCTGTCTGGCGCGCGGTCACCGCTTTCCACCAGATTTATGGCCGGTTCGATATTGTTTTTTCGATTTTACGAGGGCTCGCGCGCTACACTTTCAGAGGCTTGATCGCTCGATTTTTTTTTCTACAGATTAAGCATTGTTTTATGACTAAATTTATTTAAGTTAAAGGTAATAACACAAACTTAATAATCGTCCTTAACTTAGGTTTATATGAATTTCTGCGTTAAATAAAATAAAATTGCGTATTCTGACGGGAAGAAAAGTTTTACACGTTTAAAGGAAAACCTTGCTTATAAAATTTGCATGAAATGAAGCATCGAAACTTTTCTCATAATCTTTTACCCTCCTTCTGCCAATAAAAACAAACACATTAAATTCAAATATTTTTTTAATTTACTAAACTACACTCGACAAACATTTGCATTCTATGAAAAATGGCTCAAACATTCGTTATCGATTATCAGTTATTTACTTTTTAATAAAGAAAATGGGATTTTAATTATTAAAGCTTTTTTTTTAATTTCTTCGATTGAAAAGATTTCTAATAAAACTGTAATGCCTAAATGATATCCAAAAATAAACTTTCACGAATATTTGAAGATTATCAGTATCATTGCTCCAAATCCATCTCTCCAAAACTTAACCAGACGTTTTGATTATATTCAATAGATATAAGAGCGCGTGATGCACTCACAAGTGGATCGTAGAAGCCCGCCGAATCTCAAGCTTTAAATTATCGTCAGTTTTCCCACGTGCTGCTGCTGGTGTGACGGCCGAAGATCATTTTAAAATTAGTCTCGCGTCGAGGGAGGAAGTGCCAACTCTGGCTAGCTAGAGCTTTTCCCGTCCGCCCATGAAAAATACGCTAACCTTTTCGACTCATTTCAACGGAGGTAGAAAAAGACAAGATTCAAGCAAATGAATCACGAGGCGACAAGCTATAAAACTGTGAACAGTCGAGGCAGTAGATACAGATGAATTAAGTCAGACGCGCCCGCCCGGGATTTATAGATTTACGTTTTATATTGTTTGAAAAGTTGTTTAGTCTCGTATTATCCGTCTTTTAGCAATTTGCTATGATATGAATTAAACAAACATAATATAGCTCCCTAATTTCGTGTAATCCCGGGTTAGATGTGTATCAAACCCGTTTAAATGCCTACATTTTACTGAATCAAAAATGATCTATATCAGGTAAATATTATTTAATACGCGTGAGTCAACACATTTTGGCAACTTTCCTCATGATCATCAATAACAGAATGCACATTTTCATTAGAAATTTCTACTACTCAGTGGATTCCTATACAAATAAAAGCCTCGAAATAAAACGAATGAAAATCGCAGATCGATAAAGAATATACATTCTGTCTTAATAATAGTCAAAACTTTGTAAACAATACATGTATAGATATATTTCAAGGCGTTAGATCAATTAGTCAAGATTTGCGAAAAACCGCGCGAAGCCTGCAGTTGCGCCCGCGAGAAGGCATTTGCGCGCCAGCACGAATCGTAATTATAGCTGTGTAGGCGCGTGACGTAAAAGATGCGCCGCGACAAGGGAAAAGAAAAAGACGCACGGAGGCGAAGAAAAAAAAAAGAAAAGATGCGCAGCCCAGCAAAGGTGATGATGATTTTTTTGACGTCAAACGTCGAGGCTTGGTCAACGAGCCTCAGACACAAGTGCAAACCTTGAAACCTTGTAAATTATCGAGGCAGCACCCTTTGCTATATGTTCAGGTGTTACAATTTTTAAAATACCACTGTACTTGCACACTTTGAACTAAACAGCCACTGCGAGTCAAGGGAAAGGGAGAGTGAGTGAGAGAAATAGAAGGAAAGGGGGAAGGGAAGAGGTAGGAGAAAGGAGAAAGGATATAGAAACGAACGCGGTTTTCGGCGAATTCAAACTTTGTTTTCCGGCTGCGCGAGCGGCCGGCCCGGCGAATCGGACGGCGACGAGTATCAGACTGAGAAAGTCCAGGCGCGCGGGTTATAAACTGTTTTCGAGCCTGCGCGCGCTCTTTTCTGAGTCGAGCGCCAGTGAGAGCGTCACTGTAAGTGTATGTGCGACTGTGTGTGTCGTTGACTATGTGTGTACTATGTGTGTGTGTGTGTGTGTGCGAGGGTGCGCAAGCGAAAGAGAGGGAGATGGACGATTCAAAGATAGAAGATCTCAAGGGTGGGGGTTGCATTCGCAAAGCAAAGAATAGAAGCTTTTTCTTTTTTTCTCAATTTTTTTTTTGTTTTTGGTATTGTGTTTTAGGCTGCGATTTCCGAATACTTTGCCAAATGAGGAACTGATTTTAAGTGAGCATACAATCTTTTTAAAAGCGTAATAAAGA
>JAPYZA010001474.1:0-20845 GCA_030522685.1 Eupelmus azureus | reverse complement strand
ATGTTTAATTGTACTTGTTAACTTTTATAGTTTCAGTGATTTCTGGGTAGAATAAAAGAGATATAAAATAATTGTTAACCATGTCTTTATTAAAAGGTTAATAAATTGTACATATTGATAAATAATAAAAGCCCAAAAAGACTAGATTCACACATCATAAAAATCTATTGTAGCGCCAAAAATCATCCATAACGATTGTCAATTGATAAAAATGTATAATTTGTTCATCGAAGCTTTACATTGCATTTTTTTATATATATAATATATTACTAAGTAGAGAGCTTGAGATTTATTTGGTGTGTTGGATTAGGATTATTCTTTCCAGTTTGCAGTCGATTGGGATTTTCAGCCATCGTATTTTTAATTGGAATCCTGATGTCCATACCATGCATTGCAATTATCCTTGGCTATCTCACAGATGGCATCCATTGCGCGATTAGCCATGTCATAATCTGTAATATATAATAATAGTATTAATTCTATATCGTTATTTGACGTTTGATACATTTTATATTTCTTTGTAGTTTATATATAATTTTACGAGATCCAGTTCAATTATAAGCTTATATTAATTTTGTGTAATAATAATCATATCAAATAAGATTGCAACAAACTGCATGAATACGTAGTAATAGAAATGATAAATTACTTTACCAGAAACGGTATTAGCACGCTTGCCAAAGATACTTCCGTTGAAGGGTGGTTTCCGATAAGCGGCATCGACGTTGAATATCGCTACAGCTAGTACAACCAGCAGTACAAATACAGTGCGAACAGCCACCATCATTAATTATTGTTTGGATAAACTGAAAATTGAGAAAACAATTGAAAAATAATAATTATAAATTAACGGCGTTAAAGTAATTATGACAAAAAAAAATTATTGCTAACCAATAATTAAACAAAAAATGTTCTTTATTTCCATTAGTTATTTATATAGTGTAATAATTAAATTGGCAAACATGATTATCTTTACTATTTTGTAAAATCCATTTTAAAAAATCACTATATATAAAATTTGCTACTTTGAAAATAAAAAAAGGCAAAAAATTCAAAGCTAATCTAAAGTAGTTTTTTTTTTATAATGCGAGGATATACAAAAATTACCTGCAAAAGCTTGGAAACTTGGAAGTCCTCTGTGAGTCGGCTGCAGGTAAAATGCTGGTACGCTGGCTGAATCCAAGCTTTTATAGTCGGGAAAAGACCTGCGATAAATGGCCCTGCCAAACACACAGCATTCGTTTCATTGTGAATATTGAGTGTGGGTTAAACGATGGTATATAAAGACTATTTTCATTCAAAGATTGAAAAGACGAGATTGCACACGTGCATCAAACCTACGCAAGCTTTGCAGAAAATTTAGCCGTCAAAGATTTTTATAATTATAAGCTTTTATACGAATCAACTTTTTTTAATAATTATAAATTTAGAATACTTATTAATCTACCTTAATATAATCATGTTAATTATCTGAGTAAAATGTTTTAAAATATTTTACTAATAATAATATAAATATGAATTAAATAGCTATTAAAAAAACGATATTATTAATATTTAAATTTATAGAATGGAAAATATTTTATTCACGGTATGTCCTTAGTTTTGATTGATCGTTAAAGAGATATTTAAACCACTTTCACTTTTAATATTTCAATAATAAAAAACTTAAATTATACAATTTATTTGAAATAAGAAGAGGCTTTTTAAAAATTTTTAACTTTTTATTACATAGAGTACTGAAACAAAGTGGCTTATACTTTTTGTTAGACCTTACTTGTGTGATGGATGTGAGCTACGACCGTTCCTGGGCTGTGGACACTGCGAAACTGACAGGAGCGTCCGAGAATCCCGTGCCTTTATATCAGTAGCTGAGGGTGTATGTGACACGCTGTTTCGAAAGGGAAATACAATGTGCTGTACACACGGCGCTAGATAACTCGATCAGGGCTTATGATGCCCAGGCTATCACTGGTGGCTAACATAATTTTGAGTTTTCTTGATAGACCGGAAAATCTCCTGGGAAATTTTCGCTCATAATATTTTCCTTACGTGTCGACGTTCGTATTATAAACGTATTAAATCAATTATCTTCGTGCAATATTATTAAAAATACACATTTAGACAGAAAAACTAGAAAATTATCTCTGAAATTATTAAATAGTAAGTACGTATGAACAGTATGATTTTAAATGATATGAAGATATTTTAAGAATATAATATTTGTATTAATAATTCCAAATCGATAGATATTAAAAAAAATGTGTAAGTCCTATTTCTTTGCATTATAGAGACGTGTAAATATTTTACAAATTATTTTTTGAGCCTTAAATACATTCAATAATTCTCCTAAAATTTCAATATAAAAAATAAGCATTCCACGAATGAAAGACATATATAAAATATATTAATAACTATTTGATTTCATTAATTTTTTTTATAAAAAGTTTAATATATTACGTAGACATTCAAGTGTTCTAATCAACTGTTTAAATTAAATTTTAAATGAAAAATACTAACGTAATCAGAACTAATTTTAAATATATTTTAATGTACTAAATATTGACAGAAATTGAATAATTTATTTATTCTATTTCTTACTACGATCGCTACGAGATCAAATATTAGGTTGTCTGTGGTTAGATTTCCCTAAGTTATATAAAAAATAGAAAAACACACCTTCTCAATAAATTTGACTTTGTATAAACGATTAAGAAAAATTTAATAATAATGATTTATACTGTCGTGTACCGTAAAATGAATAAATAATTAAAATTATTCTCCTCACGTTGAATGTGTTTTACTTATTCTAGAATAAGTGTGTTTTCTGTTCATCGCCCGTATAAAGGAAGTGTAATGAACCGATAAATTAGTAAAAGGTAGAGGTGTACAAATTTTTTTTATTTAAATTGGTAAAGAAAATAAAGTTTTGTATTTTATAAAAATATGTTATATTTTATGACTACGTTTTTATTAATTCGCTTTATTGTATAGACAGACGTCCAGATGGAATATTTCAATCGATTTTAAACTGACTTCCCTATGAGCTAGAGATTTGAAATTTGAAACATGACTTAGAACTAAATAACAGTGCCATATCATACAAAAATTTTTCTTTATCTTTTCTATTTTATTTAATATTTTAAATATTTTTATTTCGTTATGTATTCTTAATATTATATTTTTTTATTGAACGCTTTTATACTTCAAATGTTACAAAACTTATTTTGTTTAAATTATATAATCAATACATTGTTTCTTTTTTTAATAAATCAAAAGTTTAAAAATGTCTTATAAATTAATTATTTACATTATATGCAATATTTTTATTTTATTCAATTGATATCAGCGTCAGATAATATTTTTTAGTGTTTTTTAAAACATATAACATATTTAGGAATAACATATATGTTAATAAATGATAATAATACTTCCATTCATAGATAATATATCGGCAAAGTCAAAAATCTCAAAGGGTGCTTCAAATTCTTTTGCTGGCAGTCGATAATGATGGTAAACGCCCAATAATAATTTTTATATCAAGGGAAATAGTAGATTTCTTCATAATATATAATGGACTTTCATGTAAAATTTATAAAGTTATCAGATTGGTATCAGATATTTAATAGAGATATGTTACACCGAATCAAAAAAGTTATATTTTATTTAAAATGTATAAAGGAAGAAAGGAACAAAGTTTAAAAAAGGAATAATTGTATATATATATAAATTTAATAAAACACAACAATAAACGTCCCTCTTAACGCTCCTTTAGGCGAGAATCTAGCTGTGGATAGGTAGTACAAGTCAGTTACAAATAGTATCATCAGGTAATAGTTAGCAGTAGGTATCAGTATCTGTCTTTCTCTATTGCATTCACTTGGTCTTTCTCTATTTCACTCAGCTGTCTGGCAATTGATTTATAACAGAGTCTCGGGCATGATTCCAGAAAACTTTAACATTCCTACATTGATTCTGATACCCGTTTATAAAAGAATCGATATAAATCAATTTAGAAAGCAATCTAAAAATTAATCGATTCTTTAAAAAAAAAATCAAATACTTTTTAAACAATCGAGTAAAATAGCCCACCCTCAGTTAATAGTTCTAAAAATTTTTTTAAAAAATATTTTTCCCAACAAGCGAAAGATAAATAGGCCCTTTTCAATGCCTCAGACTGGTAGAGAAAATTGACCATTTCGAGCGTATTTGTGAGACTGGCCATTTCTCCATTGTTTTTAGAACAACTGTGACACTATTTATATAATTTTGTACGGAATAAAATTATCTTGTTTAGCATTTTTAAAAATTTAATCTTATTTATGCAAATAATTAATCTAACAATTTAGAATTAAATATTTATACAACTTACTGAAATAATATTAAATATTTACTACGAAGTATCCTAAAACATCTCAATTTTTCTTATGTTTAATTTATTTCACCTACATTGTAGGTTGAACCTAATATATTGTTTGTTCAATGTCTTTATAAAAAAAAGCATCATACTAGAATAATAAACACCAATTATTATTTTAAGCACAGTAGATAATAGGAATCAAAAGATTTAAAGGATTGTATTCTGTGTTTTTATTTTAAAATTAAAATTAACATTCATCAATCTTTATTGTACAATTTTCAATGTAATTGATTTTATTTGTAATTATTTTAAATGTTTATTTTAAAACACAAATTTTTTATGTTTATTATATAATTTATGTACCATATTCTAATACTTAAATTTCTATTGTAAAATCAATTAATCATTACATATTGTTTTTTTAATTCTACAAGCAACGAGGATAAAAGGAGTGCTGTATTACCAACTGTCAGCAAAATATGAAAACCGATTTAATTAAACATCATCATTAGTTAATATGTATTTATAAATTAAAGTTTTGAAATAAATTACAAAAAGTATTTTATTCTTATTAATAAGAGTATTTCCTTAACTAGATAATATATCGGTTAAGCTTGAACTGAGATTTCTGAAATACTTTTACTGACAGACGATAATATTGATACACGAATGACCTATGGTAATACCAATAACTTATTTAATTAAATTAAAATTATTATACATGTAATTGTTCGTAGAAAAACATAATAATTAGATAAATGAGATTTACTATTGTTTAAATTATTTCTTTTATGTATTGTTATTTTATAAATTTCACGGTAATATTTATGATTTTGATATTCATAAATTTCAAATAAGAATCCACGTTGATATATTCAACCTCGAGCTTCTTCTAATATTGAAACGTTTAGAGTAGATTTATTTTGTTAATAGCGAGTAAAAATGTAAATAATAGTAACAAATATTAATGTAAAGTGTAAGTCTCGCGTTGCCTAATTTGGTAAAACTAAAATTTGTAAACAACATTTGTAGAGAAATAGAGTTTATGTTTTGGCCTAAGAGTTTTATATTATGTTGTGTTAAAGAAATTCAATATTTACACTAATTAACTCATGGCAATTTCAGAGTCTTATACTATTTAGTTTTTAGTTATGATTGAAATCATTTTAATTTACTTAAAAATGAATTTTTAATTTACATTCGTGCTGCCATTGAATGCAAGTATCTACTTATGTTTTCTTAATAAACACAATGCGATTCAAATATTAGGAGCTTATCAACAAACACAATTACATTCTGTTGTATACAATTGTACTTTGCTTGAAAGCTTTAACTTTCGTAAATTTAAAAAATTTAAGACTAATTTAAACTAAAAAAATAAATCAAGGAATGATATCGCAATAGCAGGCGCTTCCACCTAAGCCCTGTGCACACTGGTGTTTGCACCAATTCTCCCACGGATTTTTTGTCGTGGCATCACGCTTCGCCCTTTCGTTGCCGCCACGTCTACATTCGCACTGCTCACCAGCTAGGAGAACAGCAAACGCCTGCAGATTTTTACATTTGCGATCCGTCGGGTAAATAAATTCTTGACCGCAGTTGCAGGCCGTCAGACAGGAATCGACGATATCGGCTCCAAAAACTGAGGACAGGCTCGAAATTTTCGTCTCGTCGATTTTGCAAGGTCTGTCGCACCTTATCGCCGAAGAAGATTCAGATACTTTACATATGTCCGCGCAGGTTGTCGCACTGCAAACAAAAGGGGTAATCAAGCACGTGTCGTAAGATATTGCTTATGTCTTTTATGAGACACTGTCGTAAGACAGCTGTGAAATCGAGGTATCACGTGATGAGATTTCTTTGCACAGTACGGAAAAGTACAGTTAAAAAAGTAGCAAATTTATAATATTGATCACTTAATCGGACTAGTGGAATTTTTAAATAATTACGTGGAAAATTGTATTTACATCTTAGTAACTTACAGATGAATACTATGTTAATTAATATTACATAATCAACATGTCAATCACGTGTTATATATGTCATAGAAAATTAATTAAACAATTATATTTTTGACGCCCAAGCATAATTTGAAAAATTGAAGTGAAATCTAATTTCAAAAATAAATACTATTTAAATAATATATTGAACGTGTTACATAATAATGAATGTGTGTACATTTTATATGATATAATAAAATGTCTGAAAATGTGACGTTACATAAGTAACAGTGGAAAATGGGAAATGGAGTGTCAAAGGGTAAACATAGAAAATTAATTTCTACCAGGAAAACAATGCTTTTTTGCATTGACAAAAATTTCATACATTATATCTACGATTTTTTAACCTTATATCAATTTTATAAGTATGATTAAAATTTTATTGTCGTGTATTATTTACTAAAGTTAGTCAAATGTTACATCAATAAATTATTTATACAAATTATTAATATTGATAGATTTATCGATTGATATTATTCATAGTAGAAAAAAATGTTTTATACTTTAACGATAAAAGTACACAATAAAAATGTATTTTTGCGAAAAATCGTACAGTTTTTTAAACGGTTTAAAAATATAAGTTATTAAAATTTTAGTCTTACCTTATGGTGTATATAGCTGCACTCATGACAATAGCGAAAATAAGTGTATGCGTGGAAATCGCCATTATCTAAAATATATTCAATATTTAATATTTTAAAATTTCGTTTTTAAATAAATATAGTCTTTTTTTAGATTTATAGTATTCTTTAGTCTTCAGTTTTCAATCTTAAATGTACTTTATAAATCTAAAATAAGTCTACGATATATTTTACTTAATGTAAAGCCTACTATTATTCTCTTAAATTATGTTGAAAATATAAAACTTAAATCGAGACAAAAAAAATCATTCATTCGAAAATTTAATTAATTACTATTTTATCATATTTGATAAATAAAAACGCTTTATTCGTTGATTACAACTAAGAATAGGAATATAATTTAACAAAATATTTTAAAGATACTACTTTTTTCTTTCTTCCTTTGAAAATCTCTTTTAATTTTCGCTTAAATCAATGATCATTCTTGAATCGTATTATATTTCAACTGCACCGTAAAAATTTTTAAATTTTATTAAAGCAATTGTATTTTTCAAACAATCTAAATCATGCCTTTCCTCGTATGAAGATACTGTTTAACTGGTATATTTTCGTATGAAAAATGCATTAAATTTTAACCACATTCAATATGACAATTAGCAGTATTTTTTAAAATTTATAACATACTTTTAATATAAAGAAACAAAAAAGTATCTTTTAACTCTGATAAACGTTTTTATAAATATTTTTTTATTTTAGTTCTTCACCAAAAACAGAAATAGTTAAAGAATTTTAATTAATTATTCAATACATATGATTAAATACGCACACACGCATTTTTACGTTTTTGATATACGGTATTTAATTTTCAAATGAAAATATCGAAATTACTGAAATTATAGAAATTTTAGTTGTTTGAATGGATCACGCTTGTTGAAAAATTATTAAAATGTTTAAAATAACGCAATACAATTATGTACACAGTTGAAAATTTTGTGTTGTGTACAAAAAGCAATACATAATATACTGCGTATGTTATATCGAAAAACTATACATAAATTGTGTATTTTCAGGTAATAATTAAAATTACACAAAAAATATGTAATTGAGTTCCGTTTTTAACAGACATTGTTTGTTAAAAACGGATCCGAATTTTCAACTGTATAGTGGCATATTAAAATGCTTCAGATATGTTTGAAGTTCAAAAATTCAGCAATATCTTTATTTGAAGTGTTCAAAAATATTAATAAAACTTGCATACATAGAGAAGATGTGAATAATTAGCTAAAGTAACTTAGTAAAATGCTTAATATCTTAAATAGTAATGTAGAACTACGGTGAAAAGATATTTAATATATTATTAACTTATCCCTTTTTATATTTCCACTGATTTATAAAGTTAAGTTTTTGTAAGAATTGCTATTCAAGTATATTACTTTTTATATAATATGTAGAATTTGAATGGTAAAAAAACTTATAAATTTAAAATATAAATTTCAATAAAACTTATAAACTTAAAATGTTTGTTTTTAATTTTTCGAAATTTAAAAAATGGACAATTAAATTAAATCAATTCGATTAAAAAATGACCTTATAGTATTGTGTTAAACGTTTTATGAAGAAATGTTAAAAAATTCACAGTTACATTAATCGATCATAATCTAGTCACTAAAAGCCTACTCACCAAAATCTTCCTTTTTTATACAAATGGAAAAACTTGTACTATTTGATCAACTTTTTGATTTATGTTCAAAAATTTAATCGAAACACTTGCAACATAAACGTTAAAGTTAACTCGATCCTTGCTTTACTCGTTTGAGAACTCGAATTACCTGTGACTCGAAGATCATTGCGGAGATTTTATTTATCGCTTGCGCTGTATCGCGAATGCACGATAAATTATGTTAATTAATCGTCGATTTTGCCGGTTTTGAAATTGTTTATTGTATAGTATTATATGTATACACATAGTTCACACTTGCTGGGTTTAACCGTCATAAAATTTTGATAAGCAGACTTGAATAATCTTAATTATAAATAATTGTGAATATTTAATATTAATTTTTAAAAAAGTTTTGTCGGGTGAAGGATAGTCGGGTTTAGCCGTCGTAAAATTTTGATATGCAAACTTTAATAATCTTAATTAGAAATCATTTTGAATATTTAATATTAATTTTTAATGGTATCTTAAGTTTTATTAATAGTAAATTGTTTAAATGATCACGTTATAGTATTGCGTTAAACGTTTTATGAAGAAACATTAAAAAATTCACAGTTACATTAATCGATCATAATCTAGTCACTAAAAGTCTACTCACCAAAATCTTCCTTTTTTATACAAATAGAAAAACTTGTACTATTTGATCAACTTTTTGATTTATATTCAAAAATTGAATCGAAACACTTGCAACATAAACGGTAAAGTTAACTCGATCCTTGCTTTACTCGTCTTAGTTCTCGAATGAGCTGTGACTCGAAGATCATTGCGGTATAATCATATCGCGATGCTTTCTTAATCAAACACGAGACTAGACTTGATTCGTAAAGATGATTGATAATAATTACGGCGCCTTCAATTCGCGGTATTTTTTACGTTTACCAAGTTCGAACACTTGAGAAAATAAAGCGCATTATGATAGTGGAAATCAATGTACACACCTATGAACATATTGACTTTAAAATAGTAAAAAATTCTTTTGAGTATTAAACCACTTATTGATGAAAGTAAATTAACGTTATCAAAAATTAATTGATTGAGAAAATTTAAGGATAAATACATTGAAATTTTGTAACCCTTAAAAAAAGTTAAACAAAAAAATTGAATAATTTTTTTTAGCCGTTATTTAAACAAAATCTATTTAAAAGTTTATTTTCTATAATTTAATAAGTTTTTTATTTTTGAAAGTTCTTAAAGGACATTACCCCAAAAAAGTAACTTACCTTTTGTTTATCTTGAATGATACTTGCAACTTTTGATACTCCTACAGATAAAATTAGATCACTTAATGAATGGATGGATTAAAAGACACAACTGACGCTCACGAGTAATCGTCGCTAATATATGACATTAACCTGTTATCGATAAGTTCGATTTATGTGATATATTTCATACTAAATCCCCGTTTTTGATAAGGTCAGGAAAGTTAGCTTAAAAAATCATCGTAGATAATATTAATCATCAGCAGTAATCATTAGTCAGTTTTTTAAAAATTGTTATCCCATAAGATACAAAAATACATTAAATGTAATTTACTTATTTTAACAATATATTTCTGTATTATACTTTAATATTGCAAAAAAATAATGGTCATCGTGAATAAATTATATAAAGATAATTTTTATATTATATTTTATTTATATTTTTTGTGCCTGGAATAGCATACATATAATCTAATTCAGGAAAAACTTAAAAATATTTAAATACAATGTACAGAATTTTAAAATTTGCATGAGCGTATAATACAAAACATCCTTAATAAAGGTCAATTCATGCTTAATGTATTAAGTATTAAACTTTTCATATACAAATTGTTATACATAGAATTTTCAATTTATCTATGTGATTGATATTATTTGTATTTTCTTATTTCAATAATTATTATTGTCTGCAACAGCGATATTTAAAATTTAAGAATCTTATCCTAAATTTACGTTATCTTAAATTTACTTATAATTTTATTCATACAGACTTTTAACAAGTCAAAATATAAAAAACATTTTTGCATAATTTCTTAGAATTTTTTATCTTACATTTCTTAGTCAAAAAACGCACACGCGTATTCTATAAGCTACCTTTTATTGTCACTTCACAACTTCTTAGATGACATACCTTAAACAACTTTATACTTTAATCACATTTTTCATATACCTCATGCATATAAATTTATCAATAAAAACGAAAATTGTTTATAAAATTCTCGTTATTATTGATAAATTATTAAATTATAAAACTTTCATTTCTTAACATCGATGAAAAGAACAATACAGTCTCGAAGCATACTCATGAATTTTCACACACACTATACTTAAAGTATTTTTAAACTTATTACTTATACTATAATTAAATTTAATACATTATCTTAATTAATATACATTTGAAATGCAGCAGCACTTTTTTTTTATTAATTGGAAGACGTTGATTTTGTTATTCTTTATTAGTTTGCATACAGTTTATAATAATAAAGATCATTATTTAGAAATAAGATTTTATTTATCGCTCACGCTGTATGGCGAATGCACGACAAATTATATTAATTAATCGTCGATTTTGCACGTCGCGCCCGGTTTCGAAATTGTTTATTGCATAATACACACATAGTTCACACTTGCCGAGTTTACCCGTCGTAAAATTTTGATATGCAGACTTTAATAATCTTGATTAGAAATAATTGTGAATATTTAATATTAATTTTTAATGAAGTCTTAAGTTTTATTAATAGTAAATTGTTCAAATGATCACGATCGGTAATAAAAAAAATTTACTCTTAGAATTCGCGATAAAATATTTTGAATATTAATAAAATATGTAAAGCTTTATAATATAATATAATAAAATACAAGCTCTATCATACAATAACTTGTACTTTTCTATACCAGGGTATTCTTATGCATAAAAAGAAATTTTCATTTTTTATTGCAATTACGTCGTGTAAACCAGGCATAGTGGATAAATCTTAAGCCTAGAAGCAAATATTAATACATTTATAAAAGAAATTAATTTTGTAATATGCACTAGATAAATTATTGTGAAAGTATTCATTATTAAAGTTGACTTTAGAATAGTATTTTTATAAATGTTTTAAGATATAAAGGGTAAGTTCTATTATTTTATAAGTTCGTATCACATGTAAACACCCTGTTTTTTTACTGCATGTTAAAAGAAATATGGTAATTAAAGTTACGACTGTAAATATGGTTTTAGAGGTTTTGGTACCTTTCACAGCATTATTAGTATTATTATTACATTAACTTACTACTGTATATTTGTAGTAGCAAAAAGTATTAATAAATTTGTAAACAATTATATAACGATTTTAGATACGTTTCTTATTATAATTGTTGTTAATTTGAAAAATTCACACAGCGAATCTTCATTTTTATCTATATATTTAAACTTCTTTAAAAATTATTATATATGTGTATATTTTAAAAGCTTTTCTCGTTCGAAAAACTGATAAAAATTATTTGAATACAGAACTTTGAGCGTAGCTAGTGAAAAAAGATATTTTGAAAGGGTCCAGACTTAAAGTTTCTGGACCCATAGACTAATATTATGAGATATGTGAATTCATGCGCTACCGCGTTTTTTTTATTATTCCAGAGAACCTTTGCACATACATATCCAGTCTTTTACAAACGAGTGCTTTTACAATCGTAGTGCTAAGATTGATTTTATCTCATACTTTAAACTGTTGATATTTTTAATATTCTAACCATTAATGATACACTTATAGTTCAATGGTCAATGATAAATTAAAAAAGAATTACTAAATGGTAGTAAAGTATCATAGTCTTCTTAAGAAATTTTAAATGTGAAATCGCTGGTGTTGGAAACTTTTCTTCTGTTCCTGTTTCTCCAAAAGACAAATCCACGTTCTCCACTGATCCAAATTAACTGGAACATGGTGGGTGTGTTCCTTCTTTGATCTAACTGGCGTCACACTTTTTATCGCTGTGTAAAATTGAACTTTGAATAGTGATTATGCGATATTTTTGAATTTACATAGTCTGCAGCAATAATTTTCCTGATAATTAAATTATTTGATTAAATTGATAATAGCGCTTAACTGATTTTGCGCACAAGAAAATTTCAAAATAAGTACTTTTCAAACATGAATACTTAATTAATTAATAAAAGTTTATTACTACATGTGCAATATAATTATTGCTGCAGTAAATTATGTAATAAAGATATAAAGGTTAAAACTATAACTTGATATTATAATTATAAATCATTAATATAAAAAAAATTTACGATAAAATGATACACTTTGTACTACTTAACTAATTTTACATTTTTATTGCATTCATGATATTACGTATTTCTTTCAACCTTTTTAATAATGGCAAAATTTTTTATTATTTATAATCTGATTTTCTATAAAATTCATCTTACATTTTTATGTAACCTATTCTTAAACATTTAAGATAATAAAAAAAAAAAACTTACAAAATATTTGATAAATTGCAAAACATTATCAATAAAAAATTTTAATTAAAAATTCTAAAAATACAAAACAAAGTTCGCGTCAAAAGAAATGAAGCCGTCAAACAATTAAGCCTTACCTCAGCGATCAAGATCTATCTCTCGCCAGTGCGCCTCACTTAGCCGTCTCCAGTGGCCCTTCACTCAAACCATACTCCCAGCGCGAGCCCTGCAGTCCACACTTAAGGACATGAGAGTAGAAAAAGCCTGACGCACAGCCGCGCCCCGACGAGGCCTTCGCCGGACTGAAGGGCCGAGACAGCCCGCCTAATCTCCAGGAGCGCCTCGCGCATCGCGCATGCCCCGGCGATTTTCATCCCTTCGGGCGGTCGTGGAGGAGGCGCAGCCGCAGCCGCTGCACACACCCACCTTCCTCCCTCCCTCGGCTTGCGTCATCTGAAAGTGATGGCAAATCAATACCTCGCGCGCTCGCACGAGAGAGGAGCGGCATCCGCGAAGGCAGCCAGCGAGGTATTTCAGGAGCTCAAGCTGCCGCTCGCTTGAAATTCGCAAGGATACGGTTTATCCGCCCTGCATGCAAGACTTTTCTTGCTGGGTTGTATACGGAAAAATTGCGTGTCGCCGGCCGAGAGCGGAAAATGTTTTATTGGGAGTCTGGCGCGTGGAGGATAAGATTTTTTCGGGCTCGTTCGCGATGCTACTGTGAAGTTGGATAGGCGATAGGGCTGCTTCGGGCTTTGATTTTGATCGATGCGTTGACTAGATGTTTTGGAATTTGTTTGTTCATGGTTGGGGTGTTTGGATTATTATCGTATTGAAAATTAATTTTACGTTTTATGAAAGGAATTAATTTGTAGACAAATATTTGCTGGTCATATTAGTGGGAAAATATATAAAAGCAAAAAGTTAATCTAGGTATTATATACTGGAAAAGGTAGATGATTTGCTCCTGGAATAAACCAGATAATGTTATTTCAAATAAACATAAGAAAGATGTTTATAAAATCTTAAAATTTAATTAAATTGATTTTTTTAAGTAAAATCAAAATTTGTTGCTCAACAATCCTTTCATTATTATGTATACCATTATAATCTAAAAATCTTAACTTTGATATGATTTTTCGACTCTTGTGGTATAATAGTAGTTTTCGTAACAAGAGCGTAAAGTTTCACACCCACGTGTGATTGTCGTGTAAAGTGCAACTTTACGTATGCTATATCATAAAAAAATTTTCCTTATTTCTTCTATTTTATTCAGAATTTCATTTATTTGGATTATTTTGTTCATATTCTTAAATATATTTATTTACTTATTTATTTATTTATTTATTTATTATTTATTAAACTTTAAGCGACTAAAAATCTTTTACAAAAAAATACATATAAAATATAATATAAAATTTATATATCAAAAATTCCTTGTGAAAGAACGCAAGACACGCTTAAATTGAAAAAATATTGTTAATGTCAATAATGACTAGTCCAAGTGCGTTTCAAGTAATTAATACTCGAATAACATTCGAAGTTAGAATTAAATGTACTTTCACATAACATATAGTAAATAATACTGTAAGAACTCGATGTAAAATATTGTATATACAAGTGTATGTATGTTTTGTCTATAATATTTGTAGTTATTGCTTGATTATTTATAGATATTGTTTTATAATATTGATTTATTGGGAATATAAATTTAAATCTAGAAGATAACATTTTTATATTAAAATAAAGTTGTAAAGCTCCAGTTTAAAGTTTTATTTTATTAGTGTGTTAACATTGAAATAGCAGTAAGTATTTAAAAATCAATTGATATTTATTAATTTAGTCAAATTCATTCAACAATATATTTACCAAAATACAAATAATTTTGTTTTTCACATTTTTTTGAGTTCCTCAACAATTTTTTTAAATATACGTTTTACTCTGTCAATTGAGAACTCTCTGTTCCAAATATGAGATAATGATGCTTAAACGTAAGTTCAATGCAAAAATGCACACCTGCGTTCAAACATTTTAATTATTTTAATTGCCTTTCTATGTTTCCTTGTCGTATCGAAAGTAGACGAAACAAAACAGGTAATTGATAATAAGAAAAATACTGTCTTGTTTATGCGAATTATCGAGGGTACAAATCAATCAGACGTAATACGCTTTAAACAAAACTAAGCTTTAAGTGTCGCGCACGCATTATCAAGCATTTTAAACGGACATCGATAAGCTTTTCATTCTCATTAAAAGAGTTTAAGATTAGAGTATTACAAATTATAAAGATAAATAACATCCTTCCAGATCAAGGTTTATTATTGAGTATGACAACACGGTGAGTTCTACAGAAAAACTTGAAAATTATTAGTTTTAATAAATTTTTTAAAGTATTTTGTTTTTTATCTAGTAAATTGTAGATATTTATTAAACAATATAACTTTGTCGTGTTATATTTAAAAGTTACCTATACATTTATTATTTAAATATCACTTTTATCTATATTGTAATCTAATTTTTTTTAATCAAACATTTTAAAATTAAGGTAGTTTTCTAAGTTGATTTATTACATCAACATGTATATGGTATACTTCCACATTTTCATTTATTATTTTCTGAACTTCATAATACAACTGTAAACATATCTGAAAAGGAAATTTTCTAGTATAAAGGACAAATTTTGCATTCTGCAATTTGCTTTATCTTTTATTGAAATTGGTGTAGTTTTACTTTTAAATATTCCACAATAGATTAGTTAAACACTTTTAAAAATAAATATCTTTATGAAAAGGTCAACTTGATACATTTTTGATACTTAAATAAAGAACATAATTTCGTATTTAACAAGCTTCTTTTTTTCTTTCGAAAACCTATCTTTAACATCAAAAACTTTACTACTTTGTATCATGATTGGTATAATTTTTATCAACCGTTATATAAACTATCTTTATATTTATTTAATGTTGAAAATAATTTCAATAATTATTTTTCTTAAAATAAACAGATTTTAAAAAATATGCTGGGATTTTGTAGTTTTTCAAATCCATTTTTAAAAAGCTAGGTAACTTCCTTAAAATAAATAAGTGCTTTAAATATAACAAATATATTTTTAATTTTATTTTATAAAACTCTTTAAATTCTTTATTTTGTTTTTACAATATTTTTTATCTATTAAGTCATATTAAAATTAAACATCATACTTAAAATTGTAATTTAATCTTGGTCTATTCTTAAAAATAAATGACAATTGAATTTTCGTAAAAGTATCAGTCATTGAATTTCTGTGTTAGACATAAGATTATAGAATCGCTAATTGAATTTCTGCGCGAGACACATGACTGAAATGAATAATTTCATTTTCATTGTTAAAATGTTATCTGTGACACATAAATCAAAGAAATCAAATTATTAATTCTTCAACTATGAAAAATGATATTTTTTTGGGATCATGGTTACTTATTTTTAGAGATTTTCGAAACATATTTATTAAACAAATGACAGATTCACACAGGTTAAATATTACATCGAAAAAAATTGATAATTTATATATACAGTTAGTGTATTCAATTATTTATTTAAAATAAATGAAGCTGATAATAAGGCAAATCTTTAAATGACAATAACTCTAACTATTACTTGGAATATCTGTCTCACACAATTAAGATTTGGGATAGTGGAGAGATGCGGGGAGCCAGTGGAATGAATTCCGTCAGTTGGACGGCATCCAACAAGCTGCCGTATTTCAATGAAAACAAATACAGATATACATGTGCAACATGAAGGCTACTTAGGTAGATATAGTATAACTGTTCTGCTTTTATCAATGTTGCTGGAGTACTTGTGACAGAGAAAGAAATAATTTTTTCTCTCAATGACTGTACAAGAACAGTAATATTTCTTTTTTTGACAAAAAATGTAATAGAGAAAAAAATAATGCAGAAAATATTTTTTGGAAACTATACAAGCTTGAAATAAAAAAGCGAAACTTTTTTATTAATGCTTTACTAATATAAACTTACTTTTTTCTATAATCGTGTTGCAGCTGTTAAACAATCATTAAGCCACCCTACTCTCAACAAAGATAGAACTACTTATTACTTGTAAGAAATTTCAAATACATTTATAAAAAACTTTTCTCTTCCTCTTAGACAGTATTACAATCTGTTACCGAAACTGTATATCGCGTCTATTTTCTAGTCACGATTTCGATTACCTCGTAAACCGAGAGTTTATTCTCTAGCATCGTCATTTAAAATCCTTATTCTATAACACCCTGCAAAATTAGTTTGCTTATTCGACTTTATAATTGGCAACCATAACTGAATTGTTAGTGTAAAATTAACTCGGAACTCATCGTGACTTTACGGTCTCATTCACAATGAAATTGTGTTAGTATAACATCCTTAAAGCGTCCTTGCGCCCCCTAGCTTCATTTAAAATGATAATGAGTTTAAAGGTGCTTTCTCTCGGCACCTACACAGGCCCACTACGGAAATCGTGCTCTCACACAGCTGTTCAAAAAAAATTTCTCCCATTATCAAGCACTTTTTCTCATTACCTCTCGTCCAAACACAAAGTTATATATCAACGATTACCAAAGTTTGCAAAAGCCAGGTCGAAAATCGATGTCTACTTCCGACACCATTAAATCATCGTCCCTCGGTCTCGAACTTTTCCCGCGCGCTAAAATGCCTCAGAGCCGAAGGAAACCGCTGCTTCACTTCGTTGCTCGTTTTTCTTCTTTTCCGTTACCGCGGCGAGCGGATGATAAAACTTTTTGGCGAGCAGTTGATGCGCGCGTGCGGCTCGAGGGCGACGCCAGACGAGATGCTCTTCTCTATACTTTGGCAAGAAGCTTTCTAGCAATTTAACTTTTTTTTTCTTCAGCCTTCTTATACTGTCCATGGGTAGTCTCGGGGAAACTACTTTCGCGAATTTATGAAGAAGCGCCCGGCGTTGTTGTTGAGTAATAAGTTTGCGAGCTCGGGAAGTTGGGGAAATATCGACAAGTTTGGAGCGGATTTTTGAGATGCGTTCATTACGGATGTAATTTATTGATATACGGCGCTGGGAGTGAATTTTAAAGTTGTCTGGGGGGGAGTTTTTACTTTTTTACGTTGTTATTTTTTTTGTATTTCTGTCAAAACCTTACAAAACAATCTTATTAGGAAGTTCTGTCAAATAAAATCTCAAGATAAATTTTGTTAATTTTTTACTTAACCAGATTTTAAACTATTAATAAAAATATTTTATAAATTTCTACCCATCAGTTTTTAAAGATTTGTAAAATAATAATGATATGACGAATGCACATACAATTTACTTATTCATATTTAACAAACAGCTCTTTCGTTTTTAATGAACACAGCCAGACTCTCCGTAATCAACATTACGATTAATCTTCCCAATCCAGCTCCAAAAAAACCCTTAATTCAAATATCCTCCTTCGAGCGAGGGAAAACTCGAAGCCGCCGGCCGACTTTGAAAGTCGCAATTACCTCGAGCCCCTCGAGCAAACACCTCTAAAAACAAGAAGGCAAAAAAACATAAAAAATAGAGCCATAATGCCGCTCGACGTGGCAGCGGGCGCGTGCCTAAGTAAACAGAGAGAGAGAGAGAGCCCTCCCGCACATTAGCACTCCCTCGTAATGAGAACGAGTGGGCGCGCCGTCCTCCTCCAAGCCTGTATATTCCCGCTTAGAAAAAAGAAGCGGCTGCAGCAGTCGAGCGCAAAACAGTGTATCGCACACGCGGAAGCAGGGGAAAATAGAAAAGAGAGCAGCGGTGTAAAGAACAAACATTGCGCTTAGCCGTGTTCTCCCTCCCTCTCTCCCTCGGCGTCCCTCACCCGCTCGAAGGACGCGCTCGGAGGTATTGATTAAATCCTTGCGGCGGCCATCTTGCCAGCCGCCTCGTCCCATTGGCGGGCGTCCATTTTGCGCCCCGTGCCCTCCTCCCACGCGGCGCGCGCACGCGTCCTCAGGATTCTCTCCCTCTCTCTCTCTCTCTCTCTCTCCTCGACGATTGAATTCCCGTTTTCCGGCACGTTGCGAGAGATTCTTTCTGGGCTGAGGGTATATGTGTGTGTAGGTGGCTATATGCCCGAGGCGGGTTGCCTTTTCTTTTCGTCCCGGTGCGCGCTGTAGCACGAGGCGCGCGTTTACCTTCGCTCTTCTTACAGGCTTTTTCCATCCGAGCGCAGTAGCACGGCTTGCTGGGCTGGGGGATAAATCACGCTGGCCCACATACGCCCCGCTTGCTTTCACGGTATTAGGCAGCAGCCCAGAGGAGCGCTCGAGCAAGAGAGCACCTTGTACGGGGCTAATTTTTTTTCTTGCTTTCCTTTCGAGCTCTGCGAGTCGAATGGCGTTGTTGTTCGATTGAAGGAAAGCTGTTTGTTTGTTTGTTGTTTTTTGCGGAGAGAGAGATTGATTGTTTGGGCTTAGGAAGGCGTTTTTTAGAAGAGGGGTGGGGAGAGTTAGAAGTATGGGAGAATTGATAAGATTGCGCGGGTAATGAGGCGATTCTAAAATATTAATATAAGTATCAAAATAATCAAAATAAAATATAAATGTAGAGATGATAATTCAGATTTTCTGTATTATACTGTGAACTGTATTAAGAACTACAGTGTTAAATTTACATAATTAAACTTGGTACATTTGAATATTTTTTTATTTTCCAGTAATCAGTCTTTTAATTACTTTTCAGTTAATTTGAATTTTTTAAAAATAAACTTTATTACATATTAGATATTAACAAATTTATGACTATGGAAAAAATTAGTTTAAAACAACAATCATTATACTTTTTTTTCTAACATATCCTTGGTTTTGTTAATCTTTTGCTTTCTTCGGAAATTCATTGTTTCTCTTTTATATAACCATTACTTAGAAAAGAAACATTGAAAGCTTTAATGAATCTTTTGTTGTACTTTAATTACGTACAGTTCTTTTTGAGGTGGAAGCTTTATTTGACTCGCTTTACTATGTAAAGTACTTTTTATTCATATGTTGATGAAATATTTCTTTGAACTTTTAATCAATTTAAACATTTATTTGAACGAGTTTTATCAATCAAATCAAAAGAAATTTTTATCTTGGTTTACTTTCTTTTATTTAAATTATTAAATTTCGTATGTTTCTATTCTTCTTATTGTCTTCTATTTTTTTATAATCTACCTTTTCCTTCTATAAGGGATAAAATACTAAAAATAGTGTGACGCGTAAAGAACGAAGCTAGCTACACGTAAAATTTTCTTTTTGATAATATTTGTAAATTTGATGAAAAAATAATATTGCATTTTTGTGCAGATTTATATATCAAGTGGTATTTAAGTTTATTTTGAAAATACAAAATATTAAAATTAAAGAAAAAGATAATTCCAGAATTAAAACATTAAAATTCACTCTAGATAAGACCTGAGAAAGAAATTTAGTTTTGTTAGTATGACCTGGTTTGCGCGCGAAAACTTTGAAATGCAGCTCATATAGAAGTTTCCTCTACAAAAAGAGAGAAGTTATACTAAACTATTCTATGATTTTAGCTATTTTACTACGACAGTTTATTTTAAAATTATTCGGAAGAAACCTGAAACAGTATTTGCATAGAAATGTTAAATAATCGATACAACGTAACAGCACATAATTTTGGGTATATCGACAATATAAATATTTTATAGCCGTTGTTGTCCTAGTAGATACCCTTTCTTAAACACATTAGAAAATTGAAATTATTTTGAAAAATTGTGTGTAAATAATAA
>JAPYZA010001473.1:0-23726 GCA_030522685.1 Eupelmus azureus | reverse complement strand
AAGAGAAAGAGAGAGAGAGAGAGAGAGAGAGGCGTCGAGCTGGTTAATTTTGCATTTGAATCTCGCAGGGAGGAGGGGGGGGGCAAGTCGGGGCGAAAATTGCATTAATTACCCGAGCATCGGCAAAACGTCAACTGAATTAATTAAGGGATAGAGTATCGCGAGAGCGAGCTCTCTGCCTTTCTGCTGTGTACGATCGTATATATCTCTTTCTCTGGTTGCTATGCTCTCTCTCTTCGCGTGCCTAGCGATGCTCTTTTCTGTTTTCTGAGACGAGGATTTTTTTTTAATTAATTTAGATGTGTATGTAGCTAATGATGTTTGGAACAAGACAGAAGAATGTTTATTGGAAGAGTCTTAAAAAATTAGCGAACATTTTTGAGTAACCATGGGAAAAATTGTGGCTATTTATGTTGGAGGTCATTGTCTTTTCAGTTTAAAGTCTAAGGAGAATCTAAAATTTATATTTCTATTAGAATTGTTAAACGAAAGCTCTTTAAATAATGCAAGTTGAAATTGCATTGAAACTGAAGTAAAATCATATTAATATTTTCTCACTCGTTTCAATTATATATAAAGACTAAAAAAGAATGTACTGCAAATTATACTTTTTGAACTAACTTAGTTGAATGAACTCGCACATGCAACTGAATATCAGCAAGATCGTGGGCATGGAGTATGCATCACGCATATACATGTTCATAAATACAGACGCAATTATTATTAGTTTAATAATACAATACCTTGTACTAAATCATACACGAAGAAAGATTTCTTAATAACGAAATGACAGGCTACTAAAACACGAATTTCATAAGTACCAATACAACTGCTTATTATGATTGGCTTTATTTGCATACGCAGACGACGTTTTGGATTTATATTTTCGTAATCTGAAATTAGTTTTACACAGTTGTCATGCGTACTAGAAAATTAATATTAACATTAATAATAACATTAATAATAACAAATTAATATTAATAATAACACGTAAATTGTAAAAATGATGTTTTTAAAAAAATAGTCTTCTAATTAGATTTAAGATTTACACGATTCAATATTAAGAAATAATTATTATGTTATATAATGTACAATTAAGTTTACATAAGTTTATAATTTCGATCAGTTTGAGTGAACTTAATAAAAAAATATCTTAGAACTAAAAATTATAAATTTCATAAAAAAGATGACTTGCATATAAGAGTTCATTTATTCTGCTTAATAATAAAACAATAATACCGAAACAGTAACAAAATTATCCGCCACACCACACCCATCCAGCAAAACTCTTTTTCCATCTTGCATATTTTAGCGATTAAAACGAGCCAAAGTTCCGGGCGCTACAGCCGCAACTGGCTTTTTCTTTGCCGAACAGCCGCCACAGAACTTTTTTGTTTACGTAGGCCATCCGCGAGAAAGCGGCCTCTCATCCTCCCTCCCTTCTCTGGTTTCCTCCCTTTCAATTTGGCGAGTGGCAGCCGCTCTACATTAGCGCAGCCCGGCCGAAGTCCCTCGCAGATTTCGAAAATGGCGAGCCGCAAGTACGCACACACAGCGTCCAATATTTGTCGGCGGTCTGTCCGACCGGGAAATCGATATTCCGCGGTGGCTCATTTTACCCTCTCGGCAGCGGGCTAACTCTACTATGCGTTTGTGCAAAGGTTGGATGGATAATGTTCTTGTTTATGATATTTTGATGTAATGTAAGTTTAGGTATCAAAGAATATTTAATTAGCCTTTAAACTGAATTAATAATTAGCCTGTAGATTGAAGAAATAAATACATTTATCTCGATTTTATTCAGCTGCAAAGAATACAACAGGATAATACGGATTTACCTTTTACGATTTTTATTTACTTTAGAAATATTAGCGAATATTCACAAATAGATTGCAAATAAGTGTATTAACTATTGGAGTATTTAAGTGCAAAAATAAAAATTATTTTTGTG
This sequence comes from Eupelmus azureus, assembly GCA_030522685.1. Lineage (NCBI taxonomy): Eukaryota > Metazoa > Arthropoda > Insecta > Hymenoptera > Eupelmidae > Eupelmus > Eupelmus azureus. The sequence goes on along the minus strand of JAPYZA010001473.1, from coordinate 21,775 downwards.
ACATTAATTTAATAGCTGTAAATTTAGTAGGTGCTAATTAAAGCCTAATTATTGGATAACTCTATATCTGCAATACATTAAGTAGTAGTACCTCTATCCCACCTCTGTCACCAATTAGCTTCGAAAAGATTAAGATCAAATATATGTAGTAGTTACATTTATATTCTGGTAGAAAAGTAGTAGCAAATAATGAGCGAATTTTCAGATGAAGTGGCTAATTTAAATACTAACTAACGATGTTTCCTTTTCATTCATAGCCGAAAAAATCTTCAATTATCAAAGACAAATAGGTAATTTTAGCATCAATTGAAAGATGCAACAACTGCGCTGTCAACCGACTATCGAATCTCGAGTTTACTCATCGTGATAACTTTTATTTTAAAATTTTTGCACAATTTTGAAAACAATTGACTTTATATAATAATGCACAATAATGTTTCTGAATTGTACCGTAACTGATAATATTCTAAAATTATTAATTCAGTTCATTAAGCTGTAAAAACCCCTAACGAATCGTTTAAAACCATAAATATCCTTTCGAATTCATAGTCTGCTGCGCTCAAAGTTTTTGATGGGCGTTTCACGACAATTAGCGTAAAAGCGCAAGCCAGTAAAACGGCAACCAATCACCCGAATCCCGATTTTATATACACATATATACAGAAGCGGCCGCAATGCAATTTTGCTGCTCCTGAAAGGTTCCGATTGCAATTATGCGCTTATTATGAGCGTAGTTAATGCAATTTTTAGATGGCCGCTCGCCCGCGCTTTCGATTCTGGGCCAGCGGCTCTCCACTAATGAAAATGCCACGACGCCGTTGTTTATTTATTCGTTGATCGCGGACTACTGGCAATGGCAGATTGATGTATATTGAAAGATTTCGTTTTGATGGGAGGACGTTTTGTCATTTTGACGCGGGCACCCATTGACGTTTTAATCTCAAACCAGGCGAGGAGTTTGGTAAAACTGTGAAATTGGTCGCGCGTGGATGCTCCGGTAGTTATTGTTGGAGATTCCCTTTTTCGCTAAAGGCACCCACTCTTTCTAGAATAATTGAATTGTTTTTGACAAATAGAGATTGACAAGGGACGTAAAGGTTTGAGATTTCATAAAATGATAGTCAACTATTTCGTAAATAACAAAAACAGCCATTGTCATCAGAAAGTCTTTAGAAATAGTGTTTCTAACAGGTAAAATTGCAAATCATTCTAACGAATCCCTTATTAAATGACGACTGGCGACGATTCGATTGTTTTAAAAGCGTAGGATAAGCCACTCTCTCAAAGCCACCATTTTACAAACTCATTATCCGTTGCGTCAACTGTATTCTTCCCACTCATAAAAATCAACGACCCAGCCCACAAACTTCCAATTCAGCATTCAATCCACGCTGAATAAAGCATTTATGGCCCGTAAGTGTCACGCTTCATTAAAAACATAGCCCCGATCAACTCTGGCATCCATTTTTCCAGCGCGTATTCCGCACGCTCCATATTTTTTTAATCGCACGAAAATTCATGCGACCCGGCTGCGACAATTATTTCGTACTCGCATCGACGGGGGCTGGTGCGTATGACAGGGATTTCGATACAATCGACGAGAGCGTGCCGATAACATTTTCGCACAGCTCGCGCGCCGAGTGAATGCGACGTTTAATGATGCAAAAGTTTTCGCTCGCTCGACGGACGCTCGGTATTGTTATTGTCATCGCGATCATTATTGTCGTTGGCAATCGCTCGTTTGCGTATTAGATGGGCATTCGTAATTGTTGTTAATATTTTATAGCGCCGGGTAGGTTGTGACTATCGATTTGCGAAATTTCGCTACGGTTTATTATTGATAGTAAATGCATAGTTTACGCGCGCGTGTAATATAAGTGTCGAAGTTTCGAGATCGAAGAATAAACAACGATGATGGAGCTGTTGAAGGGCGGGGATTTTAAAAGCTCGCGCGCGAGTAAGATGAAACGTTTCGCAAATTTTATAATGGCCTGCGAGCATAAAATGCAAAGTGAATTTATCATTTGATTAAGGTATGAATATTATATTTATTGACATGGAAGTGCGCTTTTGAACTTTCAGCGCTAAGTTGAAAAACTTCGTTACGAAAAACTAATAAGTTGCAGCGCATTAAACGTGACCGTATTAAAAATTACGCTTTAAAGCTTGAATTTTTTACTGCGCATAAATTATGCATGTAACGATGTTAAAATCCCTAGTATCCACACGCTTCTGATAAAACTTCAATAAGTAGAGAAAAAAACAGTATTTAATCATCTCAAAACCATACACTCACTTCAGACATTCAGATCGATTCCATGACTCTCATAACATTCCTAAATACATAACTCAATAAAAAATCAATCCCTACAATCGTTCCCCACTCAATCCAGCAATCCCAAGCAGCCATCACAAATAAAAAAAATCTCACCCTCATAAGCTTTCCTCTCGCACGTTCACTAAATCGCGTTTAAAAGACGCTAAAATTAAGATAAAACTCAGAGGCCGTCGTAACGCGCACGTGTCGCATGGTCGAAACGACAAAAGCGATCGCTCTCCCTGCGCCCGTGGCCATTGGCCATCGCGTTAAAATTGCGCTCTCGCTCGCCTGGACCCATATGCAGTGAGCGCGACTGGCCGGCAGGCTGGCTGGCGCGCGCGTTGCGGAGGTCGAGGGCGAAGCCTCTTACGTTACGGGGCATTCTTGTTTAGTTCCGGAGCAGATGGCGAGCCGCTCGCTCTAACGCGGATGCAAGAGCTGCTTGCGCGCGCGCGCGATCGCGATACTTTAATGGCTTCCCTCTTAAAATCAAATGAGAAGGGCCGGCTTTATTATTAGGCCGGTGGTAGCGGCCCTGCAGGGCCTAGGAGTAGATGGAGATGTGGAGTCAAAGTGCTGGGGTAAACGGGTGTGCGCGCGTGCTTTTGTGCTTGTACGAGCTTCAATTTTCGTGCATTGAGGGTAAATGCTACCTACAATTGTTTGGGGTTAATTTGGTTTTACACAGCAGTAAGGGAAAATGTTTATGTAAAGATTGTTTGTTAGTAACAACATTATTAAAACATTTATGTAATATTACTTTGATATTACATATGTAACTTAATATTAATGTAATATCACTTTGATATTGCATCTGTAACTTAATATGTTGTAATATTCACGAGTTTACTATTGACTTTAGGAGATGGAACACCGCCTGGATTTTTAATCGAAATAAAATATCTCATAAAGAGTACCTATACCAATGAATCTCTTCAATAAAACCCTTTACGCACCGTTTCCCACGCCCAAAAATACTAAACCAATATTTGCAAAAAGCCCTCCCGCTCCTCCCAAAGTATCGGAACAAGACCAGAAAAACATTTGCCTCCAATTCGATAAACAACCATTCAATTTTTAATTCCGCATACATCGCAGCACCTTCCCCGGCTCGCTCTCTGTTTGCGCACGCATGAATGCACACTCGGCCGCTTTTTACGCGCACGTGTATGTGCATGGAAGCACTTCACGGGTCTATACAGAGCGAAAGCGAGCGCGAGACTTTGCCGAAGCGTAGATGTACGTATATACACACTCGTCGGGGTCTCGGCCGGGGGTTATGTAGGGTGCTCGACGAAGAGGTCCTGTGCCCGGGCGTTGTCGCGCCAACAATGACACGTCGTCGTCGACGGAGAGCCGATTATACAGGAGAGAGAGAGAGAGAGAGAGAGGACGACGAAGCTCGCCACTCGATTGTTATCGCTTTAGTCGCAACTTGGTGCAGGCGAGGGCTCGTTCTACGCGGGGAGTGGGCTGAGAGAGCGAGAGAGAGAGAGAGAGAAATGTTTGTTTATGCCGCGAATTACGACCATTTGGCAAACGATACATGCAAGCTGAGTGGCGTGAATCAGTGCTTGGCGGGGTTGGTTATCAAGGGGTTGGAAAATGTTTCTTGGATTTTAATGAATCTTATGGTGTGTCAAATGATATTTAAATCAGAAATGCGTAATAATAATGCAGCTGTTAAAGTAAATTTTCATTCTAGATTATAATTATAACAATGTTAAAAAATTGTTTCTAGTACTGTATTTAACAATTGTTTTCTTATAAGCTATTGAAAAATTTTGGTTAGCCCAAAAAATAGCTAAATTGACAAAGCCATCTTAATTACCTCCCACCATTATGTAGGTAATAAAACAACCTAGTTAGGGCCTAATTAAGACCTATTTCGTTTTTTAACAAGGTGTCTTCAACCTCTTTTTTAATACTTCTTATCAGTTCATTACAGATGGCAATAAAGATTTCTTAAATACCATATACTTTATTTTAAATGATATCGGCAGGGATAAAAGCGTTAAAAATTTAATCCAATAAAAATATCAATGAAAAAATGTTTAAATTTTTATTAGATATTTTTATTCGAAGTAAAATGTTGAATATAGTTTAATAAAACTTACTTTTACTTTTACTTGATTTCAGGATACGTGATTGTTCTTCACAAATTTATGTCAAATTTTAATAATTCATTAAACAGAATTATAACACAGTAATGATATTTTTATGCTTCTCTATCAATTTTTTATTAGCTCTGCTTAGCAAGATTAAAAATTTAATCGCTCAGTTTAATACATTTAAAAGAAGTTGATAAATCTCTATAAAGTTTTGATAACGAAGCAAGAAGAGAAAAATGAAGAAGGTGAATTACGAAAATAATGAGAGTGTAATATATAGAAAAATACCGGGAAATGAAAGACCAGCAGAAAATAGACTGGGAGGAGGAATGGAAAAGGAAACAAAAGGAAAATACAGGGGGGAAATAAACAAAAGGTCGGAGAGTGAGAAACACACATAAGAAAAGAAAAGTAGAGTTATTTTAATCGAGTGTTTACACGAGCACGTCAGCAAGATTATTGCACAAGCCTTTGTGAAATAATCTTCATTAAAATCTTAAAAGGCATTACGTAAGTTATTCAACTAATAGAGATTTTACAGAAATGATTACTGAAAATTAGTAAAACAATTATCGTATTTTATTATAAACAATATAAGATTTATGAAATGATATCACAAAATTAATCTTCATTACATCCAATTATAAAAGTAGCAGCTAAAGTTTAATTTTCTAACTTCTGACATTAAAATTCTATTTCTAATCTTGCATTCTAACCAGCATAACAGAACTAACGACGACGTTTCAGTTTTCAGCCATAAAAACACTATAACGTCTCCTACATAGGATCTACATACATCTCAAACTCCAAATTCCCTTCGCCAAGATAACAAAATTTTTCCCCGCTCTATCCTTATCTAAAACAAAACAAAAATAAATCTTTCCCGCAGCTATGCACCCCAGCCAGTTCCTCCGTCATCCAGTTTGCCGAGAGCGAGATAACGAAGCGCGGGGGAGGCTTTCGCATGCAGGATCGCGCGCGTTCTGAAGGAGCTGGGAGCGAGTCCTTCACTCGGCGGCAGGACGAATTTGCCGCCTCGAATACCCCTTTCGTGGAGCGCGTGTCCCAAGGCTGCTAGAACCACCTGCGGCAGGAGAGAAGCCTTGTCGAGCACGAAATGCAAGAAGCAGAGTTCCGCCTGAGAGAGGGAAGAGGGAGGGAGAGGGACTGCTGCGAGAGCGCGTCCTTTGTCTATATCCTTCGGCTCGGTTCTCTCGCACTCTCGTTATCTTTCGGTTCTTCTTTTTTTGGATGGTACAAAGGACGTGGTTGGGTGGAGGGCTGAGGGTTAGAGGTTTGAAGTGTTGCGGATTTTGAATGTTGTTTTAGGTTTGTTTTTGGGAGTTAAGGTGTTCGGAGATGTTATGGATTAGACATGATGGATTTTAAAATTTACGATTGATTCTTTTTATAAGACATTAAAATGAAAAATAATTACCAGAAAAATACAAAACAAATATTAAAATGCAAAATACAATCAATTTTTTAAGCAAAACTAGCTGAACATCTACTTGGTTAACTTTTTTCATATTCCTTTTCTTATATCATCATACCGGTTTTCTTTTTTGCTTTCCCCGCAAAGTGACCTAAAGAAGACTTCATCAAGCCACCAATTCATTTGTCGTCTCTCGCCGGCTGACTTTTCGTTGCCAAACTCAACTTAATTACCGGAGCGCCTCTTTCCCTGCTTCTTTTGCCATTCCGCGGCACGATAAAAAGAAGCTGCTGCAGCAGCAGCAGCCGCAAGAGCAGGAGCGTTTCGAGCAAAGTAGGAGAGAAGTTCGCGGCGCGTGAAACGAGCGCACGAATGCTCTTGACTCTGTCCAAATATAAGAGAGAGATGGCGGGACTTTCAATTGGTCATTTTTGCGCTGCAACGCATACTTGAGAAACGCTTTCTTTCGGTGTCTTTTTGTCATTTCTTTTTTCTTTTGCTTTCTGATTGAGATTTTCTTTTATTTTAATAGAATTGAAGTTCAACTATCATTATTAAGAATTTATTTGGTTATATTTTTTAATTCTACACATAATTAATAATTATGTTAGTTTTATAGATATAAATTTCTAAAAAAAAAGTTCTTAAAGAAAAATCTATTCTTCTAGGTTATGTTATTACATTTCATTAAAGAAGCAACAAGACGAAAACATTTTTAAAATTTTTTTAAACATTTAATTTAAAAATTGAATGTAAAAAATGGATCCTTGTAGTTTGAAAGAAACTACAGTGCGTTTGTATCCCTTTTAATAATCAAATATTTTTTATTACAAATCAAAAAGTATAAATCAGAAATAGATTTGTTGAAAAACGCTATCTCAGATACATTTTCACAAAGAACTACTGCTATACCGAAATAAAGAAATAAAACATTTTCTTAAAATCTTGATAAAATAGCTGAACCAGTTCGCTTCAGGCCGCGCAAACGTCACAGTTCAAAAGGGTCAACGAAAAAGCTCGAAGGACGCGCCCCGAAATAAAGGCTCGGAGGAAGCTCAAAACGAGCCCGAGAATGACCTCGTAACCGCGTCGATGCGCTGGCGGAGTTTATGGGACGCGCACACGTTTTTCGAACACCTCGAGCCGTGAACGTCCCCGGCACGAATGAATTGTCGAATCGAAACGCGCCAGAGCCCTCAGGGCTGCTGCTGCTGCTGCTGCCAGCGGATTCCGAAGGGTGCGGATGGCTGGTATACGGCGACGTGATGGCTCGATCTGAAGTTCGTGTATAGAGCGAGTTTTCCGCGTTGCTTTCACTATTGGCATTTCGCGCTCTTGTGGAGAGCGGATTCTTTATTGGCGTTGTTTGCGGAAGACGTTGGAGAAAGTATGCAGTAGAGATGGTTTATTTAGGCTTTTATTTTGATTAAAATAAGGATTGAATAATTATAATGTGGAAAATATAATTTAATATCTTTGAAAGTAATTTTAGATTTTTAAAAAAACATGCTACAAATATAATTAAAGACCATAACATCTACTAAAAGAAACTCTTTTCTTCTTAATTTATTCCCTTCAATATATACAATCCATATAATCTTGCATCTATTTCATCTCTTCGCTTTCTCTAATACGCAGAATTTTATTTTTTCCATCGCATTTTCCCTACTTTTTTCTATTTTTCTCTAAAAGACCTTTACGAGTCTCGGACGCTATTCTCTCCATGATACCGCCACTTGTACTTGGAAGAATCCACTCGCTGAAAAGAGGACCGTGGAAGAAACAGAGTGAGAAAAAAGGTTACGCGCGCGACGATGTAATGCCGATATAACCATATTTCTTGAGCGCGTCTTATCCCGCAAATGTGCCCTTGCTGAAGGAGCGGGAAAAGAAATTGCTTTAATAGCGATATTTGTTAGTTTATGTTCTCAAAAGATGTGGCCATTCCATTATAGTCATTTACATTACAATTGTAGATTTCAGGAGAAAAATACTTTGTGCAAATATGCTACATCATAACTAATCCATAATTCCACTTACATCATTTACCACCAACCGCGCTTGAAATCAGATTTGCTAATATCAAAAATTCCACTTAACCATAAAACGCGTTTGAACAATCACAACGAACCACACCGCAGTCCACCATGACCACCTTGTTTTCGCACAATACAATTGTCGTGACTCTCGCGCGGTCGCATATGCAGCGAGGGTTACGGGAAATCGAGGACGATTCAGCGAGGCGCGAGCCACCAATCCCCGCAGGAGCTAGCGCGCGTCGCCTCCTCTAATTAATTAACACGCTTCAAAGCAACCGCGCCACAGAAAACACTCGCTAATTGCCGGATAGCGTAATCGCCCAGCGCGAGCTCTCTCGCTCTCTGCTGCCTCACTTCACGAAACAACAGGGCTGTCGGACTCGGCCGTTCGCTCTCTCTCCATATGTGAAGCTGCTCTGCGGGATGGGCTTTCGTTTTGTCAATGGTGGCTGAGAATCGAGGATTCGGATAGTAGCGGTTTTTGGGAGTGCTGTGTTAATGGATTTATAATGAGTGTGGTTTTTGAAGGATTTTATGAATAAGGTAGTATTAACTAAGCGATTTAGGCGAGAAAATTAAGTTGTTGGTGAGTCTATATGGTGAAAAATTGTGATTGACCCACCGCTGTCACCAATTGTTCTATTGCTTGGTAATATTTTTTTCTTCTTCAGTTTTTATTGATTAATTCAATATATTAAAAATTAACAGTACAAATATATAAATTTTAGTCATTTATAAATAATTTTAAAAGTAAAATATGACTGTCAAAGTATTATACTACTAAATATCCAATGGGAAAGATCCGATAAGTTGGACCAAATACCTCAGACTTAATAAAGATTACTTAAGATAACAACCTAGCAATATCATTTGTTTGTTAAAGATCAAAAAAACTTCCACTCCTACTTCAAATACCTCAGATCCGCATATAATTGTATGTGCGTAATTGTACCATTGTATCAGATTTTATCAAAACTTTGCAATCGTGTACAGTAAATATAGAATTGATTAATTTGCATGATTGAAAATTCCCTCATTTTTTCCATCAAAAAAGAAAGTGCAGATTTAAGTTCCACAAAATATGGTTTTCCGGTATCAACTAAATCATCTCTTTCAGTCCACCAAAACCGTTTTGAGAAAAAATCGAAGCTTCACTCGAAAAAAGCGTCGCCACCCAAACGAAAATCCCTGTTTGCTCTCAAACCCTTGCATGTCCATCGTAAAAAGAGGCGTTTTTCCAGCTGCATCTACCAGCCCCGAACAACAAGCGGCACTTGGACAGACACACGCAATCGATGATTCGTCTGGGCACTCGATTGCTACGATTTCCTGGCCACGCACAGTGGAAGCCACCCCGGCTCACACGCCTATAATTATTCGCACGCTCTGCAGCATTTCTCTTTCCTGGAAGTTCGTACGCGCGCCCTTTAACTATCGCGCTGGTTGGCCGGCTCTCTCCGTGGGCTCAGAGCGAAAGAGGGAAATGGAGATATCGCAAATTAGCGCTGCAATGCGGAGAGCTTCGAAGCGATTTTGTAGGTGACTGGGCTTTAGGCCTCCCATTGACATTATCGTTTACCGAGTTCCGCTCCAGTTCTTCTTGAACATGCGTATATGTGTGTAACCTTTCTAAACGAAGACTCCAAATGGTCTGGAGAGAGAAAGTAATCGATGGCGCCGACCAATCGTCGATTCCTAACCTCTGCTGCTGTCGGCTTTCTTTTTCTTTTTCTGGAGATATACCGACTTCCCTTTCGCCGTTTTTGCGCGAGGATGGGCTTCTTGTTTTTACCCGTTCCCGAGATTTTTTCACCCATAGCATTTTGCGTCATTGCGGATAAATGTATGTGTATATATGCGAAACGTCGGCCGGCCGAACGAACACATGGGCCACGTGGCTGTTTTGCTTGTTTTTCTTTGCTCGCGTGAGCTAGCTTTCTTCGTTTCTTCGTTTATTTCTCTTGCTTTAATGGCTAAAAAGAGAGGACTAGAGGGCTGGGGAGGAGCGGAAACAGCAACCGTGCAGGATTAATGAAAGCGATACGCATTTATGATTCGTCACGTAGAGCGCTTACGAGTATTTCGATTATTTATTTCAGAATTAGCATAACGAGCATTACGAAGTATTTCATTATACCAGCCATTTTGTTGTATGTAATATCTCTTTTTTATTTTATAAATCACTGTTAATATCACTTAATTTTCAAATTACACAAAATAATGACTAGGTACTTATAATATTTAATAGCGACCAATTAGAAATATTTAATACTCGTCAATAAAGTAATCGATTTCTGGAAATCAAAATAAAGTGAACTCTAATTTACTTTCCAATTTCAATCTAAATAGATTATAACAATACCTTTTTCCATGTCTATACCACAGACACCTCGATAATAGAAATAAAACAATTAATTAAAGAGGGAAACAAAGGTCAAAAAGCAATTTCCAATTTGCACGCGAATTTTAGACCCGCGGTAATCGAAGATTCCATTGCCGAGCAATTCCGGAACAATGTAAGGCTTAACGCATCCAATAATGAATTTCCCGATCCATCGCTTTTCCCCACCTTTTCAACCCACTGAATTAAAGTCTATTAAAAAAAGGGGGATGGGCAAGAGTAAAAGCACAAGTAGAAGCGCCAGAGATAAAAAACGCGATGCTGCTCAAGAAAAACAATCGACTGCAAATTTATCAATCAATCGATTTCAAGAAAAGGAGGCTCTCGCTTAGAAAAAGGAGCCCTCTGATACAGAGCCGGCCCTATATTTATAGGCTCGTTCATCAGCATACTCAATCACTTTAATGTCTTTGCGAGAGGAGTGAGATAGTAAAGGAGGCGACAGATCGTCGTTGTCCTCGTCTTTTTTCTAAATCTTTCCCAGGCGAAGTGATAACCGACGACAAGTAGGTCAACTGTGGAGAGAGAGAGGGAGAGAGACTTCTCGGCAATCCTTGTGGGTGTGTTATCTCAGTACACGCCGACGCTTCGACTCTGACGTTTCCTTTCCTCGAGGCCTTCGAGACTCTGTAGCACGTGCCCCTCACTGACATTTTTCGCTTGCTCTTTTGCCCTTCGATGTTTGCTCTGAAGCTCGCACTTCTTCCTGTACCTTTTCACCTCCTTTTGACTTTATCTTTGACTAGTGGAGCGAGGGTGCAAATGAAGACTTCGCGATGTGCCTTTTTTCTGAAAGAGAGGACGAGTTTGGTTTTAGATTTTTAATGAGGAATGGAGGGCGCGTTAACTTTTGAAGATGCGAGTAGTATCCAGAAACATTTTACCTAGATGTAATTTGAAACAGTGAGGATAATAATTGGAATAATTATTTACATCTATTTAAATCTTTAGTACAATATATTAAAATTTTAAATCATAATTAAAATTTGATATGATTTGATAAAACATTTAAATTGTTCGCACGACTTTCTACGAAATGTAAAATAATATGAGAGAAATTTTTTAGTTCAAAACGAGGAATAGAGCACGCCGAAAGAATCTAAATTGTAAACTCTGTTAATATGTTACTCTGACATTTGTGAACATCTAATCGATATAGAAATGACTATGAAATGTTATTGCTGTTATTATGATTAGATATTGTCAACAACATCTGTACACTAAATTGAATTGATAATGACAAAATAAGAATATTGTGTTAAAAGTTTTTAAATTATATCAAAAAGTTTAAAATAATATCTATTCTTAAAAGCGAGGTACGATGAGTAATGTTATACCTTTTCGAGCATTTCTATTGGTTTGCCAGTCGCAATTGCATTGTTTTTTGGAATTGTTTCTAAATGACAGACTTTAATCTTAACAGCCATAACCGCATGTGCGCGAAACGCACACAAGTCCAGATTCTAATTGGACTAAAAAATACTGACGTTATCATCGTGATTTACAAGTTGAATTTTTGTTAAAAGAAACCTAAATAGACACAAACTTAAATAGTCTCTTGAAAAGACGTATCTATGATTATATATATTCCGCTAAACTCTTGTTAGGAATGATATTTTCATTTAATGGATAGACATGAGAAAAATTTGTAAAATATTACTCGTAGTATCATAATGAAACTACGTTCATGCATATATTTTTATGTATATGAGTGCGACGTTTGCACAAAAGCAAAAGTAATGTAATTAAAGCGTTGAATAAAAGCATCCGGTTATTGTGTAATGTAGCCTTTGCTCCTTTATTTACCAATGTAACAGCAGACTAGTTCTCGATATATATTTTAATAAAGAGTCGTTTAAATTCACCGGCATTCAAATACTTTGTTAACGGTATTTCAACATTATTATGAATATCTTTTACAGTAAAAATATTTTTTATATTGAACGTAAATAGTTATATTTTTAAGAAAAATAAATGTTTTTACAATATTGTTTTTATATTATGTTTCATGAATCAATATTATTGCATCCGTCTTTGTGAAACAAAAAAAAAGAAATACAAAATTCTTAAACAAAACGTTTAAACTGCATAAAAAAAAATTCAAAAGCTACGCCTTTTTACCTCCTAAAAAACAAAATACGCTATTAAAAAAAAGGAAAGATCCCAGACACCGTTAGCTACATCGCTGCAAAGCGGCGAAATTCGACGAAGAGAATCGCGCAAAAGCAATAAAGCAGCCGACGACGAGTTTTTCGGCGCTACTGCCCGCTGGGGCCGAAAAAGGCCACGGTCCAGCTAACCGTGGTGCGCGCATCCCGAGGGTACGACGACGACAACGACGAACAATGCACGTTGTCCATCCCTCGCTGCTGCTGCTGCTGCAGCCGGAGCTATTACACTCCGCTGCCGTCCGTCTCTTTTTCTCCAAGCGTTCTCGCTTTTCTGCGCTCGAAGGGGTACAGGAGAGACTAGAAGCAGAGCTAGAAGGTACGGTTGAGAGAGCGGGGATCATGGTATTTTTAATATGAGTTACTGGAGCTGCTGAACGCGAGAGTCGCAGTATGCAGGTACAGTTTGGTAAAATGGAGTTGGGAAAGATGTTAAAAATTTTATAAAGGTTCGAGAATGGTAATTTCGCCTTTTTGTTAAGTGAAATGAATTTTCGAAATTGAATAATGTTTTTAAAACTACCGTAAAAATAAGGGAAGCATTAAAATTAAGTGGATATTTCTTCTGATAAGACTGATTTCGTTTTTATGACTCGGATATCACTTGGTTTTATTAAAGTTCTTGAACTATTTTTTTTAATATTGAATTTTTACTAGTAAATTTATGTTTCATATAATGAGAAGGCATTTTGTGAATTCATTATACATTTTCTCTGAAATTCAAATTTACTTTTTAGTCATTTCATATATTATTGAATGAAAGATAAAAGATATAATCTTTGAAATAAAATTATTATTATGAAAAATTCGATTTAAAAAACGTAGTATAAGAAATTTCAATGTAAGTGATACAATTTTTTTAAGTTATTGAGCTAGATTAAAGAATTTTCTACATATTTTATATTATTTTTGCTGAACTGAACAAGAATAATGTCAATTGCTATATTTTCAACAATGTACCAAACTATAATACCTTTATATGAAAGGATGATAGCAGTATATTACGAAATCGCTCGAAACGCGATTTGACTGGATGTCAATAATAAAAAGACATTTATATTATTTAATTTTGTTTTAACAATTCATTTTCATACCTAAAAAATGTAATAATGCAACCCAAGCTACTTCTATAAGTAAATTTCTCCCCATATCAAGCTTCAATTCACCACAAGACTAGTAACCCCGTCATCGTCATCGTCAACTGCATCTTCCATTAATGCACAACCAAAAGACCACCTCCAGTGTACCTAAGAACTTATCATACCTCAGCACCACCCTTACTTCTCCCAGCGAACGCAAGTGCCCAAATAATTTTAATTCGCGCAGCGGTTTAACCAGCCCCTCGAGTCTTCCTTCGAAGCCCCTCCCCCCTCAACCTGCACGAATGAAGGATTAAAGCGCCCCTTGCGAGTTCGCCCGAAGATTAGTCAAGTTGACGAAGTTGCTCGTACGCGTGTCCGCGCGCCTCTGTACTTAGAGTTACGGATCTGCTTAGGTAATCGGGAGGAGCTGAATCGATCACCCGGCGCCGAGATTATAAAGCAATTTCGCTAAATCTGCTTGGCTTGGTTATTGCGATATTATATTTATCGAAAGCGCCCGTGACGCGAAATGCGTCCGATAACCACTGCCGGAGGAGGCTTAATTATCGAAGAGTCGGCCTGCAGCCTGAGCTCGTTCGCTCGATTTTACGCAGGCTTTCATCCCCTCCATCGACTTGGGAGCGCATAATCGTGCGCTTTTCTCTCAATTAGTAGGCCGCGATAACAAATTGGTCTGGAGAGATGAAAATTAATGATTCGCGGAAAGCGCGAGCTTTTCGGGGAAAGGATAAATGTCAAATCGCGAGGATCGCGTGAAGAAATTTGCCGCGGCTTTATTTCGCGCGAGCGCCGGGGCTGGAGTCGCGAATTATTGTAATTAATTGCGTGCTCGCGATATTCATTATGCGAGAGCGAGCGGTGGCAGCGACGAGGAAGTCGTTGCGCGTCGCCGTTTAATTAATTTAATTAGATGGAGCAATCGTGTCGCTGCTTCCGGTTTTACACGGGCGCACGTTTATACTTGTTATTAATCGTGAATGCGAGCTTCTCGCGCGGTACTGTAGGTATCTCTACGTAGTGCGACGTTAGTTGATTAAATATTTTTTTTCTGCGAGTACTTGAAGAGTTTATTTGAGATCGTTATGAAAGTAGATCAAGAATAGAAACACTGACAATCTCTTATTAGTTCAATTAATACATTGAAACGAATACGTCGATAAAAATGGTGTCAGAAGTGGGACGATAATTTTAACTTTTTTTAAGACTCTTGATATGAGTTATTTAAAGAGTCTACGGAGAAATCTAAAAACTGCTCAGATAATTAAATACGCACAAGGCCGGAAATATATATTTAGTGAGAACTTTCATCATCGATAAAAAGGTCAAATTAAAATACCCTCTTAATATTCCAATTCAGAACAACCCACTCGCATATATCCCCAAAGTAGATCACTCCCCAAGATCAAGTTTTTACGCTCCAGACGGTCCCGCTCGCCGCCGGTCACTCAATACGTAATCGAGGTCAGGGTGCATTAAGACGCTCCTTTGAAATTATAATGGCCGACTGGCGAACCTTGCAATATTCAATGTTCGCTAACCGCCTGCGCAGACTATACCTATACTATGAAGACCGATACGCGCACACATACGAGCCTACCTTGTGCCGGCTCGTCAAGCATAAACGGAGCGACAAAATGAAGTTCTGGTCGGAGATGCAATCTGGGGCCTGGCTATTCTTGATCAGAATCTCGCGCGCAAAGTTAAATCGACGAGCGCGCGGGATTATGCAAGTAATCGGATCATCCGAGATATGCGGCTAATCCGCCGCTTGAATTATTTCCGCTTCTGAAGTCGACTCACTTTTTTTGCAGTCTAAGTGCATCGGCTAATGAACTAGGTGGATGTTTGAAAATAATCTTGACTCGTGCACGTGCGGGCTGAGCTTTTACGGGAGTGCGTCGGCTTGAGAAATTAATTTGATGTGGATGCATTTTTAATGAAGACGGACGGTTAAGAGGTGGATCGTTTAATGGTAGTCTATTCCAGATGCAAGTGTAATTTGCCGGTGGTGAATGTTTAACTAGAGATGTAAATTTGTTAAATTTAAATTCTTAGTTGGGGGCTTCTTGTAGTTAGCGTAGGCATATATATTATTCAAAAATAGAAGTTTGAATAATACTTACGAAATATTATTGTATAGCTTTTGAAGTAACAAAAATTTCTGGGATCTTACCTGCAAAAAAAAGTTCATTTTAGAATTTATCATTTATTAGCAATGATCAATTTTTTAAAATTAAAATAAAAATAGTCGACAAATAAAATTATTATACGTGGTTTTAATTCTACTTTATTAATTAAAACAATAATATCAAATATATTGATATTATTACAGTAAAGGTACACAATTTAATACATTTCCAATATATTGCCCATAGTTGTCAAAATAAAATTACTATCACAAAAATAAAATTAAAAAATTCTGCCGACATCAATTTTCGGGTGGAAGGTTCAAGAGCAAAACTGCACTCCAGCTAAAAGCTCTCAAAAACGATTTTCAAAAGTCGACCCCCAAAAAAAAGACCCAAAAATCTACCAGCAAACAAAGTTTCAGCACGAGCTTCTAGCAGGCGGAGCCACTCGCATATAAAGCATTGCCCGAGCAGCCACCGGAATTTTCGTCTACATCCACACTGGCATTGGTTACTAAAAGCACACATATCGCGCGGAACGCGGGTATCCTCAAAGCCGCCGTTTGACAAGTGGCTACACGCCGGCATTCCGACTTAGGAGCCCGCGCGCGGCACTTCCTTTTTATTTCCTCTCTCGCTCCGCCCTGCGACCTTTGAGCCGCGTAACCCACAAACGCAGCGCGGCGTGACAGTCGCCGGCTTCTACTCCAAAGTGCACTCTCACCCACACGGGAATTTATTATTAATTCAGGCCGTTTGAGCGACGCGTGCGATTTGTCTTTTTACATCTTTTTTCTCGGCCCACCTCGCCCCCCTGGAACTATGACATCTTTTGTCTCTGCGTGTGCCATTGATGATTTTTTGAAGACACACTGGAGAGTAGCAGCTATAGAGGCTAGATCCATTGTTCGGGAAAGGTTAATGCTCGGTTTGATGCGAGCGCCGGTCGTTACCACGTGCAAGTGCAGTCAAAAGTCTTTGGAAATGCAGGCCGCGGTGCGAGGGGTTGTTTACTTTTTAAAGTTCCCGCGAACTTGGCTGTTAGTCTCGGAGAGCCGGGATAGTTGCACGATGCGCTCGGGATAACTTGAGAGAGTTTGATGGTCGTTAAGGGGAAAAGTGCCGCTATAGTGATTATGGATGATGAGTGGATGTTAGTAGCAAGGATAATAGCTGATTAGGATAGTTGTTTTGACGAATATTTTGATAAATGTTATTAAGCAAAAGCTTATTTGATATATTGGAAATATTAAAAAAAATTTTCTTTATTTCAATCCTTATTTCCAAACAAACCAATATAGGTAATTAGTTACACATCAAGTAAAAATATTAGCAATTGTCCTCAAATTCTGCAAAGGCAATCACTTTCCAGGAATACTTAAAAATTACTTTAAAAAAAAAGAGTCCATCCTCCTCAATTAATTTTGACGCGAAACAAAAAGCTCAGAGTCGCGCGGGTAAATAAGAGAGCAGCCGACGCCCGGTCATAATACATCGCGTACTTAAAATAATGGCTCCGCGAGTCTCTTTGCGCCCGCGCGGGGCGCACAAAAGCGCGCCGAGATTGCGGCAGGAATGCTCTTTAAGGGCTTTCATTTTTCGCGAGCATGGAGGCTTAAGGATGCCACGAGGTCAGGAGAGGGAGAGAAGATTTTGCTCTCTTTTCCCCCGGATAGATAACGGGCCGCGCTTTATCAGCGGCGTCGTCGCTCGCGGCATCATTCGTCAACGTCTTATCAAGCGTTCTGCTCCGCCGGGATAAAAACTCGCGGAGCGTTGATTTTTTTCTGTCGCAAGCGCGTCTTCTTCTATCTCGCGCGCTTTGCAACGCAGAAAGAGAGGAGAGTCCAAGGTGAAGCTTTCATCTGACGAGGTGGAGGACAGGGGAGGAGTCCAGAGGGGGAGATGCTTTCTCTTTTTCTCGAGAGCCTTTTTTTTCCAACTTTTTTCCGCCGTATCGGCGATAAGAGAGGCCATTGTGTTTCGATATTATCTTTGAAATCTATTATCACGCGGAGACTGACGCTGGCTCTGATCTCTGCTTGGAGTTGCGAAAAAAGCTAAGAGCTTTAGAGAATGTAACGCAGTACTGTTTCATAAAATATGATGAATTTCGTAAGGCGATATTAAAAGCACACGATCGAGTTTCATCTCCGAGAATCTACATCATTAAAGACCATTGTATTTTCAAAAAACATATTATCCTTGAGCTGCTATTTTTCTACGTGGAATTTTCATCATTCTCCCTACAAAATTATTACCCAAACAAACACGCTTAAACAACTTCCGATCAGGGAGTGAAATTGCCGCTTTGACAATTTTCAAAGCCAGTGATCATGTCCTGCTTCCCCCTATCGCAGCATTTTTCCCCGATGAACCCGGTCCAATTTCAAATCAATAAATAACCACGAAACTCCCCCGCGAAATACAGAAATTAATTTCTCCTTCACCCACGCGCGCTCGAATCAGGCGAGAAGGAAAAAACAAATATTCCGCTTCAGCGAGCCCGAAAACGCGGGGTCCATCAGAATCACGAAGGAAGAGACTCGCTGCCGGAAATCCGCGGGCGCCTTCTTTCTATAAAGAATCAGCCGAAAAAAAAGTAACGATGAGTCGCGCGCCTCTATATCATCTAAATGATCGGTCCCCGAAAACCTTGCGATTTATAACGCTCGGTCGCATTTTCATCCGCGCGATAAATCAGAGGCGAGACTCCTCCGCGAGATCAACAATGTCCCTTTTGCCAGCCGATAAATCTTTGGCTCGAAATAAGTTTCCCTTTGCGCTCGAGTTATAGATATACATATGCGACGGTGGGGGGGAGGGGTTATTAAAGCCCGTCGAATTTTTCGCGCCATAAGCTGCTTCCTGTGAAAGATAGAGAGAACGGAGTGCGCGGAGCAATCTGGAGAAATAAAAAAAGGGGGGGAGCTCTGTAGGTCAGATCGTGTGTAGCCTTGCTCGGAGGAGAGTCAGGCTTGATTAACGTCCTTTATACAGTGTCTGAAAAGGGTCGCTGCTGATGCTAGCAGAAAATGCGGAACAAAAAGGACTGCGTGTACGCATGAGAGAGAGAGAGAGAGAGAGAGAGAGAGAGAGAGAGAGAGAGAGTGAGAGAGAAGGATAAACGAGGCCACGCGTTTAATAGTTTGGTTAGAAAATAATATTTTGCTCTTGTTTTCTATCTTGAGCCGAAGGCCGAAGATAGATTGATATCATCGATTGCCCGATTTATTTTTATTTTGATGGAATCTTTATTGATGAAAACCATATTCTAGACTATATATTTAGTAGATTCCCTAATGGAGTGCGCAAATAATTTTTTGTTAATCTTTTCATATTTTTAATCTCTAAGCTTTTTACTTTTTAATTTTTGTAAACGTCTTAAAGAATGAAAAATGTTATTGTTATTTTTTATAATCCTTCTCAAAGTGCTTTTTTAATAGACTTATTTAAGTTTTAAGGAAATAAGGATTTAATTAAACCATTATTTTCTTAAAACTTAGCTGCTTATGTTAAATTCAAATAACTACAAAGTAAAAAAATTAATCCGAAAAATCTAAATAATACAGTACCTACACTTTTATTAACAGTCCCTTTATGTTTGAAAAAGTGCATCAGTTTTCAACTTCATGACGTGGCCGAAAAAAATTCTGCACATCCGCGCGTCGATTCTCTCTCTCCTATCCCTTTTCGTCCTTCTTCGCTGGTCCCTGCGGAGCAGCTCTGCAGGATTTTGGAGCGAAATATCGAAAAGTGGGCGATGTCCCGGTGGAAGGGGCGCGCACTTGGTAAATAATAAAAATATCTGATTCTTTTATTCAGGAACGGCTACTGTGTAGATTCTGGGGAAATGTGGATTGTCAACAAGTCTATTACAAACTTGCGTAGCTCAAAGTTAAGTTAATTTGCAGCTTCCATGGTAGGGCTAGTTCAAAAGGATCAGTGTAATTGTAAATCTATTTACTTAGAGTTGTTGAATTTGCCGAATCAAAAAATAAGTCGGTCAATTAATTTTGAATTGTTTTACGTTGAATGTGTTTAATCTTGTTTAATTATTCTTTTATTTTTGATTTACCATTTAATTTAAATAATAAGTTTATGACATTGGTAATTAATAAATGGAATTCTATTATGCGCAAAAAATACTTCACAAAACAAAAGATTTTTTTTAATGCAAATGAATTATTGTGAAGATAAAGTATTCAACGAATTTTTTTCCATTTAATTAAAATTATAGGACTCATAAAAAAGATTAATATAAACACAAGATCAGTGGAGCATCAAGCTGTAATTTTAATTTAGTTAAACGCTTGAAAAAAAGGAGAGAATGCTTGAGCAAACTCGATAAATAACTCGAGCCCGAGATAAAAACGACGAAATCGCGAGAAAAAGCAGGCATCAAATTTTCAGCGGAGCACGCACAAGCGCGCGCGCGACGGAGAAATGGATTTTCCGTAAAACAAACGGGCTCGCCGAAAAATTTGTGGCCTCGGCTGCAATTTCTCCACGCGCGTGTAAAGAGAAGCCAAGGGGAATAAGAGACTCAACAAAAAGACCGCGAGCTAGAGAGAGAAGGAGATAAAAAAAGGAGGAGCTCGAACAAGAGCGAAGAGCCAAAGTGAAAAATAGAGAGAAACAAAGTAAGAGAGAAATTCTAGTGCGCACTTTGCTGGGCAAGTATAAGTGAAAAGAAATTTTTAGCCATATTTAATTAAAATGGATGAAAGGTTTATTTGAATGCCCGCGGTAATTAAACGTGAAATTTTGCAGCGCCGAGTTGGATAATTAGATACATTCTACTTGCCGAACCGAAATGAGGATTAGGCGAGGTTAAAATATTGCACAAATTTTTAAAATATATGAAAATTTTAAAGAATAAATAATTTCTTTTATTTTAAATGTCTAACTAATCTTTGAATAAAAAAATATCTGCAGTGCTAAAGCCTATATATTTTAATATTTAAATAAGCAGTATCTAAGTATTATTTAAAATAAATCCACTATTCAAGTTTTAATTCTGTTCTCAAGGAGCCAAAAAAACCAGGATTTCCTGCGCGGTTCATGTGCAGAAAAACGATTAAAAAAAGGTCAACGAGATAGCCGGGAGACAGTAGGAGAAAAGGAGAAAATTAAGAGAACAACAGCCAGGGTAAGGGAAAATTCGAGGCCATTAAACAAACTGTCGCAATAAACGCGAAACTAAAGGTGAAGGAACGCACGTCTCGCATTAAATGACGACAACGAAGACGTAAAATCCTAGCCTTTATATCCATTCCAACGTTGAAGACTTTATATATTACGTGTGCTCCGGGGACGCATGAGTGGAATTTCTGTCACAGTGATCGGTGCTGTGTAATATGTACACGAAGAGCGCTCATTTCATTTAATTGTTTGTTACATTCACTTTTGGTTGGACATTTCATGCCGTTAAGTGTAGTTACCGCTATAATAGTTAAAACATAAAGTATAAAGTAAAGCAAAAAAGTATCCATAAATACTTATCCAGAATTACAATTTAACTTATTAGAGTATGTATTTAGAAAATATTCGACATGATGCATGCGACCTCCGAGTACAATGCATTTCGTCTGACAAGCCGCATACGAACAGCCTTTAATGAAACGAAAAGAGAGCGAAATGTTCTTGGTCAAGAGCGATTATTTATAGCCACAAATAGACACACACATACACATACATACACTTACACATACATACGCTTACACATGGACGCATACACATACGCAAGCACACACTCGGACTTAATGAAATTTTCGCGAAATTAAACACGAGAGCTCGCATTCTCTCTGGTTTTATTCATTTTTTCGTTTATTTTTCGGCTCCCAGTGCACGTGCTATATCTATACCAAGCATATATAATTGAAAGCTTCATTTGTGAGTCGTTTGTGCGGAAAAAATTATTTTGATCAATTATATTTTCACTGTCGCTGAAGCATCGTTATTTATTTTTATCTACCTATTAATTATAAAACTTAAGAATTCGAAATATTGGAAATTAAAAAATATATTTTATACGTAAAAATTTAAATAAATTAGAGAGAATAATCT
>JAPYZA010001472.1:0-20848 GCA_030522685.1 Eupelmus azureus | reverse complement strand
GTTCATTGAGCGTAGCTGCGTTCGGGAGATATTTGCATGCAAAATTACAGGCGCGTTGTGCAGCTAGATCGGATCAAATAGACGAGAGGCGCGCACCAACTAGACTCCAGCTTATCTCGGCTCTTTGATCCTCATTTCTCTCGCATTATTGTGACGTATGTAACAGTATGACTTTCCAGGTGTATTTATACATTTTTGTTGTTGCAGAGGTGACGCTTTCTCACCTCTCACCTGAACCGATTCTTTCGAGGCGAACTCGATTCTAATCGCTCCGTGCTGAGAAAATGCATTATTCCGACGTCAGAGTTGGTTTGTGCGTGCGCGTGAGTATATATAATAATGGGGATATATAACGTTTGAACACAATGTGTTTGCTTATTTTTAATGAAATTCGCCTGGATTTCGCACGAGGATTTGTCTTTTCGTAAACTAGATTATTGTTAGATATAAGGCACTTCTCCTAAATTTATTTCGCTTTGTCTTAAACAAAAGAACCTCTAACACAGCAAAGTAAGCCGATACTTTGTACCGATCAAAATTCAACATCGAAAACAATCGCCAAAAATTTCACTCCAACTTCCATTCAAAATACGATCCTTATCCGCACAAAGGGTGCTAGCCTCCATACCTCTAACGCGCAATTGCTTTTCTATAAGCGCCGAGCGTGTGCACTTTCGCTTTCGCAAAAGTTCGTTATCTTTCCTTGTCTGCACATGCAACCCGAAGCAGATTTCGTAAGCGAGGGCTGACCGAGCAACGAACGCGCGCTCCATCGGTAGGTAAGGAACAGATTTCTCAGGTGTGCGATCGTCGGTTCGCTGAGTGGGTGATCGAGGGATTCCTGCGGCAGGTCAGTCTCTTCGATCCTGTGGCGCCTGGATCTTGAGAACGTAGGACTCGTACTTATCGACGTACGGTTTCTTGGATCGTCGGGGCTTTAAGACGTTTACCTTCTTGAAGGGTATTTCTTGGGAGTTGTTTTTATATATCGACTGGTTTTGCCTCTAGATTTTTGGACTTGAATATACTTTGTTATAAATATAAATTTAAACAAATATTTTCATAAAACTGTTTAGTTGTTATCTTTGAAGAAATTTTTTAATGTAATTTTACGGTATACTGAATATTTGATAAATTTAATTAAATTTAATTATAGTTAAATTGTACGATCTAGCACTTTGGTATAAAAACTTAAAATAAGATCTTTTTAAATTGATTAAAATTAATTTTTACCTGTTTTTAGTTTTTTTAAATATATTTTATTATACATAATTTGTATATCGTTAGCACTATAGTTTGAACATAATATTCTTTTGTGTATCATTTTAACATTTTCGAAAATTTTGCATATTGCAGCGTAATATGATATGCCTTACTACTAAAACTACGCAGAATCTGCGTAGAAAGACACATATGCGCATTAACCTTCGT
The DNA here is from genome assembly GCA_030522685.1 of Eupelmus azureus. Taxonomy (NCBI): domain Eukaryota; kingdom Metazoa; phylum Arthropoda; class Insecta; order Hymenoptera; family Eupelmidae; genus Eupelmus; species Eupelmus azureus. The sequence goes on along the minus strand of JAPYZA010001472.1, from coordinate 19,417 downwards.
TGACAGAATTAAGCTAAATCGAAAAGATTTATTACTTCAATTATTATTTATAAGCTCATAACAATTCCTAAGATATTATTATCTTTTTTATTATCAATATCAAACAATTATTTCGAAAATAAGTCATGCTTATAACTCTTCAAAAATAAACCAATCTTAGCTCCAAAGATCAATAATCGATAACCACCTCATAGCTACAATCGGTAACACCGGAAACTTCCCTACCATGACGGTCGGTCTTTCTCCTCCTTCTGCGCTGATTTACCGCGCCTGCGCGATGGCGCTGTAGATCAGCGTCCGTAGATCCTGATTGTGCTCTCGAGAGAAAAAGGGATGGAGGAGTAGAGAAGGAGAAAAAAGGCATGCTGGAGCCTCGCGGGCGCGTAAAACAGGCGATCACCGCTCGCTCTCGGAATGCTAACGGCGGCGTAACGATAAATCTTAATTGCGCCGCGCTGGACCTTCCAAGAACGGTGAAAACGCCTGAAAGAAAAGCCGCCCCCTCTTGAAATTTACGGCTTTTTCGGGTAGTGTATTTTATTATAGATTCATTTTATAGTTTTAAATTTAATGAATATTGTCTTAATTGATAGTTAAGTTGTGAATTCATTCGAAAAAAAAACATTTAAGGAAATTTTTCATTTCAAATAGTATGTTTATTTTTTTTAAATATCATAACAACGTAGAAATTTTCTCTGTCGTTATCCTAACGTCGTTGCCACTTTATTGTGTGCCATCATTCAAATACGTTAAAACTACGCGCTTCTACAAACACATAACTGAGTGGAATTACGTTGTCATGTTGGGGAAAAAAATCATCGATCACGCGTCTTGTCGTCGCTTTGTACCCGGGCCTCATTTGCATGAATCCAGCCACAGCTTCATAATCCCTGTTTAATGGCCGAAAAATGCTAAACACGGAAAAAATGCAGCAAGAATAGTCAACAAATTTTCTGTTTGATCAAACGTTTGGAGAATTCCACCGTGGCTAGAGAAACATACCTAGCTTCAGCACACAGAGCTGGGACACACTTTTAAACGAGTTAATCTTTGAGATCGTTACACGACATGACGTCAGCTTCCACTTAATTACTGAAGATCCAACGCATTAGGACTCCTTTATTATGTATTCCTTGAAGCGAGCGCGCGCACACTTAAACAAAATAAAAAAAGAATCTGTCGTAAAGCGACAGAGCCGAATGGGGACAAGGATCGAGGAGGAGAAAAAATGTGTGCGCTATTAGGCCATCGAGAGTTTCTTTTACCGTAGCAAAGTTCGCCGCTTTTCTCGTCTCCCTCGATCTCGCTCTCTGTCTCTCTCGAAAGCAAATATTGGAATGCCGGGGGTTTGTAAAAGAAGTTTCGCCTCTCTCTTTATAGGATGGAGGCAATGACGCGAGACCGGAAGTCGGCACTTTGCCGCGCGTGGAGGAAGCGGCAAAGATGCCCGATTCAATCCCTTACCTTGCTCAACCCTTGCGAGTAAAGGGACGTCAAAGGTGACGGTAGCAACGGTTTTCTTGGAGCATTTTGAAAAATGTAGTAATGATGTTGTGAGGTGCAGCAGTATGGAGCAATTGGAAAAATAACGTGTATTATTAGATTTTTTTTAAATTTCTTTGAATTTTTTTCTGAGAATTTAAAAAGTTAGCAGCGCCGCCGTAAAATAACCAAATGATATAATATTATAAAAATTTACAAGTATGGCAATCAGAATTTACAGCATTTTTATAATACATATAAATTTAACTTTATTTCTTCAAAGACCAAACCTTAACAGTAATATATTCTATAAGAAACAAATATAACTTAACCAACAATAATGAATTGTAAAACCATAGCCATTTCCCGATCGCACATTAAAACGCTGACCACATTACTCGGCAATAACTATTCGAAACTCCCATAAAGCCGCCCGTAATTCTTTATGCACACACCGTCTAATTGATTTTCTCGGAATTCCAGCATTGTCCTATCTCTCGCTGTTTAACAAAACTCTCGAACCAATTTATATTTCTCTCGTCAGAAAGCCGCCCCAAGGTGGGGAGATAACACAAGAAGCGTGGCGGAAGAACGCGGCTAGCAGCTCGCGCCGGAAATCGAGACTGGGACACTCGCGGTTTCTCATTAAGCGAGCGCGAGTACAAATGGCTCGGGTAATGCTCGATCGAGCAGAAAAAGACGTCTCTGTCCTTCTCTCAGTGACACTCGCGTATGCCTCGCGGGCCATTTTTTTCTCTCCCGAGAAAAGTAAGGACTTCCCTTCTCGGTATTTATTCAAATAACCGCGAAACTCGCGCGCGCGCGTGCAGTAACCGATACTTACGGCGCTGTATGAGCGCTGTTTTGTAAATTCTAGTTAGAGAGAAAAAGGAGTAGTACGTAGCCGTTTGTTTTTAATTGCGCAATCACGGCTGCGCGGAGTGTTTTTCTTCAGAAGAGGATAATTTTATATTTCTCGCGCGCGCTGTGGGTATTCGAAAAAAATCAGCTGCGCTAATGATTTGTGCAAACAGCGCGGCACGGATGTTTGTTTATTCGCGGCGGACAGTTTTTTTTGCTTGTTAGACCGTTACTTTCGTTGTAAATAGGTTTCAATGAATTACTTTAATTTTTATTATGTACTTCCTCCAAATGCCTTACAAAAATACAGTTAGTTAATAACTATTCTAGATCGGAGTAAAAGCACGTGAAGTAACAGAAAAAATTTCTTACGTAACTCATTCCCCGGACCGCAGTTTATTAAACGATCCATACATTCTAATACATCCATCCCCAGGCAATTCCAATACAGAACTCTCAAAACTTTACGGCCAGTAACTTTTACTTTGCAATAAATTTTTCCGCCGCGTCAGCGCCGCGAGTGTTACACCTTTTCAAAACCCCATACCCGCCCCGCTCGCGCGCGTAAATCATAGACTCCGTATACCCGGCCGCGCTTTTTTTCTGCCCCTCGCGGCGCTCCGAAAAACCATCATTCAAACGGCCGTTTTGCAAAAACAAAAAAGTAAAAGGAACAGAAAAATAAACACGCATACACACAGAGAGCGTCGTCCTAATTGCGCAATCACCCTCTCCTCTCAACACGCGTCGGTACATTCCTCTCCTCTTTCTTTCTCTCCTCTCTCTCCCTCTCTTCCTCGTCGGCAGCGCCAGGATTTCTATCTCGACTCGTGTTAAAGTTGCATGATTGAGAATGTACGACAATGCGAGAGTGAGAGAGAGAGAGAGGGGCACTCTCGCGTGCCTCAGAGGATAGAGAGAGAGAGGAGGACGACGTCTCCTCGTCTTGGGGTCGACGTCCGCGGCGGCAAAGGATCGAGAGAGAGAGAGAGAGAGGAGCCATGTCCAGCATCACCTATCGGACGGAGAGCGAAATAGCGCGCTCGCGCGCGGCAGTCGTATAATCCGCATTCTACGGCTCGGGGGAACCCGTTAGAGCCTGGCTTTATGGAGGAGAGTTTAGTGCGAGAGGAGAGTTTTTTGGGCTTTTTGAGGGAGCTGGCTGCGGGGAGGGAGAGATTTTTCGAGGTTGACGGTTGGTTTTTTGATGAATGAATTTGCAGGATTGCCGGATGGAGAGTTCTTGGTAAGGATTTAGAAATTTTGGAAATATTGACGGATTAGGAACCATTATTTTTAAATATATTTTTAAGAAATGTGGTCATTTTAATATTTTGACAGAAATAATTGGAAAAAACATGCGCACCGTCTGGAATTTTGTTGAACCTTTTAACGAGGAAAATATTGAGACCTCGAACGCATGTGTACTCATTTCGGGTCAATATTTGAAGCCTTCTGACGTTGCGAGGCGAGTTTGATTTTTTTCTGGAATTTCAAAGAGCATACTCAAGTGGTCGGCAATGCGTTAAACTTTTAATGTCAAAAAAAGTATTTGAGCTGAATAAATAAATTTAAAAAAATATAAACCCACTTACATATAAATCATACAGCATTTTACATAATACATCAATTCAGCAAAGTCCCTTCGAAAACCAACAAGAATTTTTCAATCAAACGCTCTAACAGGCTTAATGATCCCTCAACAAGCAAACGTATCTCCACTTATTATCTCGGAGCTGCTTTGCATTCACCTCGAGCCGACCTACAAAACTACAAGCTCCAACAAAAACCACAGCCGTCGCGTGCCGCTCGTTCCCTCCTCCATTAAAAAAAAAAGTCGAAAAAGAATCACCGAAACACCTTTCAGTACTTACAGCCAACGAGAACAGCCATACACAGAGCGTAATGCAAACGTAATTGTTTCTCAACCCTCTCTCGGGCTCCGCAAAATCATGACGCATCGACGCTATGAATATTAATGGCCGCGGCGTGATTTATAGCGCTCGGAGTCATTACGATGAAGCTCTCAATATCTGCCTACCTCTACGGAGCGCTTATACACATCCGCGTGTTCTGTTTTTGCGCTCCTCTCTTCCTCGCTTCTTCATCGCATTCTCGCGACTATGCAGCGCTCGGCAGCTTTTCGGTCGTTAATCCAGCCTCGCAGCCTCTAAGCGGCAAGAAGCAGGCTGAAAAATCACACCTGCATGAAATAACCGCAGCGCGGACCAACTGCCGCTCGCGCAGTGAAAGTATTGTAGAGAAGAGCGCGTCTGCCGCTGCTTCAAGAAGAGCTGTTGCTGCAGCAGGCGGCAGCAGCCAAGGTCAGCTGTGCAAACGCACGGATTCATCTTCGCTTCGAGCATCTCTTGGTTATAGTAGCTGAAGTGGTTAATTTGTAGTTGTAAGATGCTTGATGGAGAGGCTCGCTGGGGATTTGTAGTCTTTCGAAATGGCCTGGAGATGGTTTGATAGGTGTTACAGAGACGTTTTAATAATGGACGACTGGTCTGGATGATTGAACTCGAATGTAGTATCGGAGCATCTGTGAATAATTGGAAATGATGGAGTCGCAGCTGTTTGATTGGGTAAACAGTTCCTGGATTCAAAAGTGAGTGTGCGCTAAATTCTAAGAAGCGCTAAATGTCTCAATTCATGTATTTGAAGACAAACGCGAAATCATCTCCTGTTGTTTCTCGCAAGCTTATTTGAATTGGTGATATTTCCAAGACTGTATAAGAAATCTTGAAAAAAATTTAATAGCATCAGGACAAACTCCTAAATCATCGAGCAAATCCACAGAAACAAACAATGCACCTTAAAAATCCATCAGAAACCAGAAACTCACTTCATATTTATGGAGTTCACAATAATAAATCCCAGTCCATTCGCGCGCATTTATTTTTAGAGAACAGGCAATGTACTCTCACACATGTGGGTAGGCAAAGTGCTGATGCCAGTTTCCATTTCTCGATTTATACAAGCAAAGCGGGAAAAAAGGAAGGATTCAAGGGGGCGCGCAAATGATTTGTGTCTTATTCCGCGACAGTTCGACTGCTTTCTGAATGGAGAATCCTTTTACTGGCCCATAAGGCGCGATGTCGCGACTAGACGTATTGTCGCTTCCAAAGATGAACGGAGTAGACGCAATTAGTGACGTGAAATGCATAAAGAAAGTTGCATTAGAAGAACAATTGGCGACTGTAATGAGTCTGGGTTTAAAAATATCGACCTTTGTTTTCGTTTGATTGGTCTCATGAAGTTTTGAATATCAATTATTTTAGTAATGTTAAAGTACGTTCTCACAGACCAGTTGTTAGGCAGCAGTCGAAATGAAACATGGAATAGAATCGAGCCATCATTGCCATTCCAAGAATCTTTTCTCATAATAGACCCCCTACTGACTGTGACATATTGGAATGTTTCAAATAAAAGTTTGAGAAATCGTTAGAGCTAATTTTTATGAATGAAGTTTTATTTCGTATGAATACAAATTAGTGATAAATTAAATTTATGATCTTCTATTTTCTGTATTTCTTAGTAATTATCTAATTATGATTTTTTCTTTTTGTTGCAGGTGAGTCAGAGAAACTGATAATTGACGCAATTTATCCTCATCCCTAATTCTCGATCCAATCATGTAAGTTTACTGAATGTTAAGTTCGAAGCAAAAATTAACAAATTACTGAATTCATAAAAAAATAGTTATAAAACAAAAATGGCAGAAAAAGAAAGAATTCTCATAAATTTGCACTTCACCAAAGTGCATGCCTTTTATTTCTTATATATATAAACTAAGATCCTTTCGATAGCAAAAATATTTATTACGTCAATGGTTCAATAATTTTCGTTGACATTTCAGATGCTAATTATAAATATTCATCTCTGAGTATTCGTTTACCATTCTATCTCCCATCTATATTTTCAAACTTCACATTTTATAACTTTGTATCGTACCACCAACGTCTCTTTTTTCATACCCAGTCCCAGCGTCAGTCGTCGCGTCCTCTCCTTAATTTTTCATAAAAATTCATTAATAATCCGACGTCGGATCGTCGCGCAGATTAAAGAAAGAAGTATATGTGTGTATAAAGCAAAGCGAGGAGAAACATCGAGAAACACGCGATTCGACAAGCCGGCGAGCCGCCTTCTTCCCCCCTGCAACTTCGAGGACAGGTTTCTTTTTCGCCGACGTCGGCACCGTCCATCACATCGCAGCTAATCCGCGATCGCGAAACGCAAGCAAAGCTGCCCGCCCGTGAGAGCCGAGAAGCTATCTTTTCGACGACGCAAATTGGCCGAAATTCGAAAGCACTTGCCTGGACGGATTATCGTATTTTAGAGTTTGGATTTTAGAGGTTTTGGAATAAGTCGAGTTGGGATTAGTTTGCTGGAAGATTTTTAAAATAAATTAATGGATAATTTTACCGTTGAAACATTGTTAGGTTTTTTTCAGTTATTCTATTTTACTATAAACTTAATTCAAATTCTGTATGCTTCGTTTGCGCAACAATTGACCAATCAACTTCAAATCAATCGAGCCATCATATCAATATTCCAATACAAAAATCACATATCCAAACCCTTCCCCACTCAAACTTCAAACTCATCACCCACGCCGAAACGAAAACGTCAAAGTCTGTCAACATCACAATTAGCTCGCGACTAATCATCCCCGTCCGCTTTTTCATCCTCGCATCAAAAACACTCGCCAAATTATAACGATCACGTTTCAACCCGTCTTCCCAAATTTAGCCTCGCCCGGGCCGGAACCAGCCTCTCTCTCCCAACTTTATATCGCGATATTCGATCGCCAAGTAGCTTTCCACCGCGCGCTCACCTAATCGACCATTTCCCTCGCGCGTAAATCACTCAAAGTCTTCGAGAGCCGGCCGGTCCTTTTTTGGGAATCGCGGCTCTCTCGCGCTGAGGCCAGTTTAGGCCTTTCGTAATTTGGCTACCGGTACCGACTTTTCGGGCGTCCGTTAGGCGCGGGGCCACGCATCCACTTTATGGACGCGCTCGCCGAGTTTTCGAAGACTTATGGGTTTTAATTAGTTCTATAAAGATAAACGGCACTTCAAAGGAACTCGGCGGATCGCGGGTACGGCTGTGTGTGTGTGTGCGATGATCGAGCGAGAGCGCTTAAGTTTTCGTCGTAAAGTTCACTAATAGCACTATTTATGGTTTTGTTATTGCCTTCAGCGCTCGTTGAAAGGTGTATGAAAGTACGAATACTGGTTCTTGGTTAACGGGCCTTTTTTTCTAAAGCGCGCCTTTCAACAATCGCCGTTAAAGTATTAATAAACATCGATGGTAAATATTTAATTTTTTAGCAGAAAATAAGTGAAATCCATTCTGAGAGCGGAAATTATTTTAATAATTCTAAAGAACAGTACGGTAAATTGTACACCTGCAATAACCGATAACGATCTTGCTTCGCGCAGTAAAAGTCAAGATTTGCATATCCAAACAATCAGCGCGCATTGCGAAAGAAAGTCAATTTTCCAGTATAAATTAACCCAAGTAAACCGTCAACGCCCCGCGTATTAATCTCCGTCAAAGCCTCAGCCGCGCACCGGCTCGACAATAATTCAAAACCGTCATCGCGACAATTAATATTATATCACCGTTTAGCATCCGCTCTCCCCCAAAAAAACAAAGAAAGACGAGCAGCAGTGCACACGTAACGATCGGCACGGCAATTGAATAATTTATGTTCTCTCAATTATTCAAATGTCCCCTGGCCGCGCGCGCGCGCGGAACAAAAAGCGTAAGTGGCGGGTATCGATCATAAACGCGCCGCCGCCGCCGCGAAAGGAGACGTCGTCGTAACGTTGTAATTGTTATTGCCCCGCTTCATCGACCCCCTCGACTAATTTCCGGGGCCACGCGACTGGGAGGAGTACTACGCTCTCAAAAAAGGTTAATTAAGATTCCGCGAGAGGAATATATTGAGATACGCGCGCGAGCGAGTGAGCGGGGCTGTTTTTTTGTTGCGAGAGAGAGGAGGCTGCTTTTATTGCCTGGAGCTTCTTGTTTTTGCGAGCGAGTCGCTGGGCTTTTGGTAATTTATGTATCGCTTGGGCGTGCGCGGAGAGAGGTGGCGCTCGTAAAAATTAGTTTGAAATTAACGGTAAGACGGATCGAGTGTGCGAGTGCGCGAAGGTAGGCACGTGGTACTTTGGTACTTGGTGCTGAGGTTGTAAGAGGAATTTGCTGGGTGGAGTTGCGGGGAGTGAGCTCGTTGGAAAACGTTGACAAGATCGTAAAATTACATGAAATATAAGATTTTAAGATGCCGTGCTTGTTTATTTTGATTTTATTGATTTAAATTGTGGATTTTATGTCTTGTTTCGTTTTGTACGACAGATTTTCGATTTTTAAAAATTGTGTGTTAAGTTAAGTATTATAATAAACAGTTACAGGATTAATTCGAAATTTTTACATAAATTTACAAAAATATGCTTTTTATGGTTTCTCTTTTAAATTTGTATCTTCGGAGATTTAGTAAGGATTAAGTTACTAAATAATTAAATAAAACACACATTTCTAAATGTGCTTAATATTTTAATGCCGTATTTTATTTCTCCTTTAACATAAAAATAACTTAAAGTATGCATATAAAACAACATCGAACACTTAATGATTTCTAAAAAACATTAAACAAAAATTCTGTATAACATTCAACATAATTATCAAAAAAATCTCAAACTTCCACTTTTAATTGATCGGAAATTCATAACTAATTGCTTCATTACTCCGCAAAATCCTCAAACGGAAGCCCACAAAAAACTTCCACTTTTTCCTCGTACCATAAAAAAAAGGCACGATTAGCACAACTTTGTCGCGAGCTATTGGCAAGCCGGTTTTTTACCCGCGAGGAATTCGCTTACACACGTATACGCGTACACTCATCGTCTGCATAAATCTCGGGCTCGAGTAATTAAAGGCGAATTTTTTACACGCCACCCTTCGAACCCTTTTATGCATGCGCTCACGAACATATATCTCATCTCGTTTTTTTTTTTTTGCAATGAAGAATAATTTAGACGCGTGGGCTGTAAGAGAGGAGAAAGGTGATAAAAGCTCGCAATGGACGAGCGAACGAGCTGCGCGTGCATCGCGCATAATCAATTTTGCCGACGCGATAAGGTGCGAGGAAAAATTTTCGCTTAACGGTATTTTTGCTGAGATGGTCGTGAGGGTTTAAGTTTGGCGTTGACGTTCATGGGCTGTACTTGAGATTCTTCTTGAGATTTTGTTTAATTCATTATTGAGGCTCGATTTGGGTGTTGTATGGTTGTTTAAAATTTACAATTATTAAGCAATTTGTAATCAAAGTTTTTTGTAGAAATTTTATTAGAAAAATCAAGTTTGTTGCATTATAAACTTTAAAAATCAATTTTTAGAAATTAAAGTTCTCAAAAATATAAATTTAAAATAAAAAATACAGTATTTAGAATATGTATTTACATTTGTTAATATTTATTAATAAAACTGGAATGTTTATTGGTTAACATCTTATTTCCATAAATTACTACCAGTAATTATGTACATCTATTTTTCTGGCGGATAGGCCACTGAACTCCGTAAATGAGTCAGAAAAAGTTTAGTTGAACAAACCTTTTTTCGGAGCATGACCAAACCTTTTAAGCTCAGCTAATGAGATTTTATGAAAAATTGGATTCTGCTTGTAAAACGAAAGTAATTGAAAACTCGCGTTGATTGATAATTCTAATGACGCTCATATATTTCAAAAATTTATTCTCGTCAAAAAATTCTCAATTATGCAAATTAACGATACTCTAGACTCAAATTTAAATAAATCCGAAATTACGACTACAAAAATCAGCTCGGCCAGTTTAGAAACGGCGCTTTTTAATTACTTGGACTGATCCATATCATTTTCTACGAAATGAAAACTATTTAAAAATCCAAAATGTACGCGCGTGGGAGTTACAATTTTTTTTATCGGACAGGTAGACGCTTTATGTGAAGAGCCGGAAAAAAGTAAATATGACCTCGCTCGATTTTACGTCCGGTCCGCATCGTAATATTTACACAGTGCCGATATTGCACTGGTCTAGAAAAAAACAAGTTACTCTTTTTATCTAATCTTTGGGTTGGCCTAAGGTGATATCAAAGCGCCATGTAGATATGTTTTCGTATTTTAGTTTTAATGTGAGGGAGTTCACTGCTTTTAAGCGAAAAAATTATTAATCACTTTCATTACATAATATACTTAGAAATTTAAGATAAAAGAAAAATATTTTATTTGACCGCTTTAAATGTCCTTTTTACTTATAAAATATTAAATGATGTTAATTCTGTGATTTTCAAATTACTCTAGTCTGATAAAACATTTATATTAAAGAAAATATTAACGAAAAATTTAAATTATTGAATTATTTCAAGTGTTTAATATATTCAGTTAAGAAAAATTTGAAATTCCGGAGTAAATAATCGATAAAAAAATTCATAAATGTATATAAAGTATATTTCTTCGACGATAAACTCAGATGCAGTCGAGCTGTGCTAATATTTGGCACAAAGTTCCTCCAACTGCTTTGCAGATAAGACTCACCCCCTACAACCGCAAATAGCGACTTCTTGGAATGTTTACGGATTATTCAAGAGCAAACATTATACATTCTTATATCAATACCGCATTTTTTCGACAATCCCCATCCCTTAAAAAAAAATCCTAAAATACATAATTCCCCCCTCTCAAAACACGTTCCAACCTCGAGCGCGACTTAATAACATTAACAGCCCGACAAGCCATCCCGATCACTCGGTACAACCAAAAAGAAAATCGGCCTCGATCAGTATGCATCGATGATTTAGCGCCTCATCTGCAGCCCATCAGCGTCAGCGCTTGGCGAGCGCACTCGATCATCGAATCTCCCTGCTTCTACAATAAAACGACGCGGAGAGGAAAAAAGGAGGATGGCTGAGAGCGCGAAAATGATGCCGCTAATATAAACGAGTTCGCGCCTAATGAGCAGCCGTTTAACGCGAGATGCGGCGCCTTCGTTGTGGGATATGTTGCGGATAGCCCTAGCAGTACTTAGCTTTGCTCGGCTTGTGTATCGTTAAGACTGCTCGGATGTTGCCGCTTTTAGATATTATAGGAGTAATTAAGCTTGATGCTAGTGGACAGTACGAGATGAAAGCTCGGCTTGAAGTGTTAGAAATTGAAAGGATGAAGCGTCTTGGAGTTTGTAAAGAAAGTCACAATGATACGAATGACTACGTTTTAAAAAAGTGAAGCGGAAAAGTGTGCGTATGTCGTCTAAAATTAAAAGTGACACAATCCTTTTTATCAACGTAATTTATGTAGTACAGCAACTTACATCGTATTTAAATTCTCAAAAAACAGACGATAATCGCACTAAAACTAAAAAATGTTTCCGGTGAAAAAAAAAGTAGCTCAAGAATTACGCATTAAACATTAAAACTCTGGAGAAGGACAGCTCAAATCTCACCTGGCGCATTGCCCTTAAACTTTTAACGATAACGATCTCACCAACTCGTGTAAAAAAATTCTGGGCGAGATTCTTGGGAATGTCATTTTTCACGGCAACAACACCTTAATGCTCTCTCGCACGGTAGTCGCGACGCGTGTTTATACGGCCCAAGGCATTAACCGGTATCTCAGCCACGTGTGAGAAAAATTCAAAGTTATACACGAGCGACAATGAGAAAGAAAAGTGTTAAGTGTTATTACTATGAAGGCTCGAGTCAATAGAGTAATTGGACAATATATTTTGAAAAGCGGTTTACAGCTGTTACTTATTAGATTATTATAAAGGTTTCTTCTCGAACTTTTTACCTTTACCAGTTCTTTTTGATAAAATTTACATAAAACAAAGTCTCGCGAGAATAGCAATATAATTTCAAATTAAACTAAAATATTTTGACACAATAAAAATTCAAAACAGAATCCTCCAAACCAAAAACCAACCGTCCAACCAAATAAATAATCCAAGAGAACTTCTACATCCACGAGCATAAATATTCCCCGCACGCATGAATCATATTCAACCAATTTTTATAGCCCCGCGCCGTAACCGGATAATTAAAAAGCAACGTCTCTATAGACACGTCTGCGCACGCTTTCGTTATTCATAAAAGCCGCGATGAACTTCCGAAAGTGGATAAGCCACTGGCGCCACTTATACGTCGAGCCGTCGCTTTTTAATTTGCGCGTAGGCGCGCGCCTGCCGTATTTAGTCAACGCAGACCCTGGAGCGTTTGAAAATTATTATTTATCAAAAGCACGCCGGCCTTTCGTCGGCGAGATATCGAGCTGATGATTTTTTCAATGAGGAATGATGTGTGTGTGTCACTGGCTGTTTTTTCGAGAGGATTTCTCTTAGGATACTTGGGAGGAATGAGTGAGTTGTACGGGTTGGGTCGGATTGCTGTACTCAACTTTCCTTTTTATTGTAGTTAGTAGAGTTGTTATTTGGTCGCTCGGTGTCGGGTTTCGAGAGAAAAAGAGGCTGGGATGAAAAATTAGGCGGTCGGACTGGATGCCTAATATGAGCCGGTCTAGTAAAATAAGAGTTCTATGATGAATTGAAAGTTTTGAATTTACAATTTTGATTCATGTGTACGGCATTGCGTAATTTTTCATTTAAATTGTCACGCTCTCGTATAAACCGAGCGCAAATAATCGCTCACTCTCAGATCAAAATGTTTTTCTCGCAGCCCAGACTGTAAACGCTTCAAAAACACATCTATCAAATCAGCGTAAGATCCAACCGTGAAATTTGCAAATTGACAAACAGTCCCCAATAACCTTTTAAAACCAAAAAAAGACCTCGCCGAAATTTACGATAGCCCATCCCCAAAAATATCCCGCTGACGTTGACCCTCACGCATCCGCGAATTTACGAGGCGAGCTCGGCGAGATAAGAATTTCGCGCTCGGCGGCGGCGGCGCCCATAAAGTCTTTTATCCGGATCGCGGATCGATTTGGCTTATAACGGGGCGGCGGCGGCGGCGGCCTTTGCCATCGCCGAGCTCTGCCCCGAATTTCATAAATAATCCTTCGGCGCGGCAAATTTGTAGTCTTTAAGCCTTTTTAAACGGTTTTTGCCCGCGAGCCTGGGGAGATAGCCGGTGTAGGTTCTCCGCTCGATGTATGCGTGGCTCGGTTGGTTTTTAGCTTCTCCTGCGCCGTATAACGTAATTATTCGGGATTCTTGAGTTGAGAAAAAGGTCTCATTATTGCTCTATTTGAGCATTCGCGATTTTATCGGGGTATTACTGCAAGGTACTTTATTGCGACTTGTGCGAGTTGTTTTTGAAAGCAGTGTATTTCAATTCAAGGCATTGCATACAAATCGACAATGTCGATCATATCCACGTCAGATATATTTCTTTTTAACATTAGCTGTACACACTATATACACATTTTCAATTAATCCATTCAAACAAGAGTCTAGACATGTCAAAACTAACGTTTAGTAATTGATAAACAGCCTGCCATCAAAAAATAATAAATCGCATTTTTATCTGAACCATTTATCAAACGTCCTGCATGTCAAATCGGCAGAACTTAAATCACCCGAAAAAACACCTTGTTAATTCACCTAACGCGCATTAAGTGTATCTCCGTACGAATTTTTTAGCTCCACTCGTCGACCGTTTAATTCACTCCTCTCTCGCCCGACCAAAAAAAAATCCAGAATCCACACTTCGCCGACTCTAATTACACCTGAAAAACGCGAAACTCGGGCGTAAAAAGATCCCCCCTTAACGCTCCTCTCCTCCAAACCGTCCCGTCAGAAAACCAGTTTCCCCTAGACCCAAGAGCTGCCCACCACCAACCAGAAAATTTTCGGCCCCGCGATGTTAACAAGCCGACGAAACGCGTGTCAAAGACATTCTTCCTCCTTTCGAATGTATATAAGCTTTATTTCTTCCTGCGCTCCTCCTCGACTCCTTCTTTTTACCCTGCCCTTCTCCCTCGGACGCTTTGTCTTAGCCGAGAGCTGGCGCGCGTGCGCCGTGGCTGGAGGATTGACGGGCGCGCGCGCGCGCGAGAACTGGTTTCTCGAGCGCAGCGCGCGCAAAACAAATTAATAATAAGAGCATCATAAGGCCCAAGGATGTCCGAGCTCTCGGGACGAGTTATACCGGGTGACTTCGTACGTGAGCCGGGGCACTCATTGTGGAGAGCGGCTATCTCTGGAAATTCCGGTCGCTTTGGGTTTCTTGTTGCGACATTTCTACGTTTGTACTGCGGCTTGTTTTTTTCTTTATTTCTGGAACTGGATTACGTTTTGTGGTTGGTTTAGATAAGAGACGTTTACGAAAATTTACAAGTGTATTTTGGAGGACTAGTTTCATTCATTCAGGAGGATGCGACGAGTGTTTTTTTGGGTTTGTCCGTTTGATCTGTGAATGAGATCTGATGATACTTGCCGAGACGTCTGCGTAGAAGAAAGTAGATATCTGAATTATACAAAAAAACTTCCGCATCTCGAAAAAATCTCCTACCAAAACCCATCCGCTAACCATGCCCACCGAAACATCCCGGCAGACACCAAGCCCCACCACTCGCACACACTTTTATCACCACAGCATCCACCTCGTTCGAGAAATTCGAGAAAGCAAAGACCCGCTCTCGCAAAAAGAAGCCCCAGACGTCCCCTCTCTCTCCCGCAATCTCAAAATTCATCAGAATTTACGATTTCCTTTTTGCCAAGCATCCAACCTCGCCGCTTTATCAGAACCCCAGCGCTGCTTTCCACCACGAAGCCGCCACCGCGCGATCGTGTTTCGCGCGCGCTGGACCTTCTTTTCCTCCTTCCACGGACCCCGCAGCCTCCGCGCGATCTCCGGCGCAGATATACACGCGCTCGACAAAGGCCGCTGGGAGGGCGCGGAGAACAACAGCTCGAGATGACCCGAGAGGGAAAAGTAAGGGGATATATCGGACGTTTAATGAATACACGCCTCGATATGAGCCGTTATTATACGAACCTGCGCGAGAGAGTGGCTTAATTACAGAGCCCGTCATTCATGCTCGGAGCGCGCGCCGCTCGGACGGGGCGCAAAAATATTCGCTCGGAGCGAGGTTGCGCCGTGCTGGTTTGTTGCGCGGGGCTAGGATCGGGAGAGCAAACGGGAATATCGGGCTGGATAGCTATTGTTGGGAGTGTGCTTGTGGGTATATGTTGATTTTTTTTTTTTTGAAAACGGGATTTTATTTTTGAAGGTGGTAGAGGGAATTGTTATATAGAGGCTGAATACTCGATTATCGAATGTCGATCGACACTTGGCGGAATGGAGTGGGATAGCTTTGAAGTGTGGACAATAAGACTTTAATAGCGCCGGTTGTTGTAACAGAGTTTTTTCAAGGCTACGCGGATCTAGCGAAATGTTTTTTTCTCATTTATCGTGGATGTTGGGATAATAACGTATTTTGATTCCATGTGCCTGTCAGAGTATGACTATTTTGCAATAAATGAGAACACATAACACACCTAATAAAATTATGTCTGATTTGGATTGACTTTGAATGCAATTCTTGAGAGTTCGAAAAATCCAATACTAATATTCACAAATCTTACAATTGATTTGTCGGACCGATCGTTATCTCTAAATGTAAAATAATAAAACGCCCGTCAAAATGAATTGTCACACAATAACGAACTACCTTTACGACCAGCGAGCACCAAGAAAACAGTACGTCCACTTCATAAGAATCAGCATAAAACTTTAGCGAATTAAACAACCATCAATCCCAGCGGAAAACCTCCTTCCAACTCATTACAAATAACCGACCACAAAAAGTCCCCGCTGTTCGCGTTAAAACCATTTTCTCGTACCTCCGCGGCCAAATAAAAATCCACTTCCTCGGCTCTAAAACAGAAAAAAAGGAGCCAGAGCATTGCCGGCAGGATGCATAATTGGAGCCGCGTACATACTATCTCTAACTAGGCTAACGCTAGTCAATGCCTTGGAGCTCTGAAATTCCAGCGTCGCGAGCGTCGACCATTCGCGCAACGACTCCATATACATGGCATCACTTATATATATGTATATATATATATATATATATATAAATATATACATACCACCTATATGCGCGGAGCTTGCATGCATAGCTAATGCGGCGCGAGGTACGTGACCCAGTGGTATCGGCGATGTATCGATACCCGAGGCATGAATCGAAGTAGCGTTACCTCATCGCTACGACTACGGAGCTGTGGTCCTCTGATGTGTGCATGCAGTTGTGATGAATGCAATTTGCGAGTCGATGATCCGTCTAGCGCGGTTATTTTCGCTCGAAGATGCGCATTCGAATGTGGATTTGCTGATGATCTGAATAAAAAGAGGCGTTGGTTGTTGTGACACTGCTGAGGTAATCTGGGGTCAAGAGTGCTTACGACTGATGGAAATGAAGCTCGTGAATTTTCTATTAGCGACTGCTGATGGCTGAAGTTTACGAGAAGCTTCGCGAAGTGTGTGGCTTCGTATTTGAGAATTGGAAATTTAGTGAATTTTAAGAAGCGTTATTATTGCAGCGGTGATTCTTTTTTGCGATAGAAATGGATTCAATTTGACAACATTTTTTTCAATTATGTAAACATGTAGAAATAAATTCTACTACTGCTACCTATTTATAAGGAATGATTTTCCGTATTGTTTTTCAAAAACGACGAAAAAATTGTAAATATATTCCAGTCACAACAACATCATGAAAATTACATGCTACGTTTACTCTAGCGATCGGCTACCGAATAAAACATAAACAGAAGCGTGTAAACACGTCTAGCGATCCACTATCTATATCCAAAAACCCAATCGCGCCTCTGAATTTTCAACTAATTATTCCAAAGACAAGGGATACAACTTAGACATCAGCCTCTAAGTAGAGAAATCCCAAAGAGGAAGCGGAACGCCCTAGGGCACATTTGCATCCGTCTAGTAGACGCTTCATCTTTGACGGAAGGCATACAGTCCGTAAAAATCCCCCTCAGCTCGTTTCTTATATTTCCAGCGCACTTTTTTTCTCCCCCTCTCCCCTACTTTTTCATTCATCAAGCTGCCTCTCCGGCCGGACGTGCATCGACCTCATCTCTCGGCGCAGTAGCGCTGGGCTGCCCGTGATTGGAGTCCATAAATACACACCCGGACACGCGTATTATGAAATTTCTCTCAGCAGCTTCCTCGTTCGCTTCATTCTCTTTTGCGGCTCCGATATTACCAAGCGGATGACACGTTGACACGTATCGGTGTGTCGAGGTGTGTAAGCCAGTCGATTCCATCTATGTGGCTGGGTGAACGTTTTATGGGTCTTTTAGCGCGGCGATCACGTTGTGAGAATGATGCGACTGATGCCTTTTTTGGGAATTAATTTGTAATCTGTGTGCCGAACGGAGAGCCGCAGTGATTAGGGAAATGGAAGCCAGGATGTCCGGTGAAATCCGGTAGGTGGATATAACGACGCGCTGCCGCTGCGGAATTGAAGATCGCCGGAGAAAAAGAACTGATTGCGGGCTTGTCTTGGTATTAGGTTTTAATAATCCTTCTGACCTGCTTAGGAATCGTCTCAATTAGCTAGAATTTTTTAGTAGTAATTCATCAAAAATGGAAATCTTGGGAGGAAGCATCATTTTTTACACTTAAAAACTACAATTCGGAAAACTTCCCAATAATATTTTTGAAAACATATCTTTAACTTTAAATATTTGTCAAACTCATAAACCAACTGATCCAGAAAAGAAATTCCAGAGCAGACTTGAAATTCATGGAACAGAGCAACGCCGCGTCAATTATCATATGCGCACCACGCGTGCTTTGTTAATTATTCTAATTGGACGCGGCCGTTTTGTGTGCGCCTCTTCTTCTTTATCATTTTTTTCTGCGTTGAAGTGCATTAGTAGCTGCTAATAGTCGGCATGGGCGCAAAGGAGAAGAAAACACTGGTGTTCAGCTCGTCATCGTCTTTCTCTTTCTCTGAACGTTTAGAGGGTTTTAATGTGGGTATATAGCTTGCTTGCACATACATATGGACGTAACCGGCCCTACGCTAGAAACATTAAGTGGCTCGCGCGATCGAAGTTGAAATGAGTGAAGGGCACGTTGCTTGAAAACAAACAATTACGTTTGTTTAAAATGTAATTAAGGTATTTGTATAGAGGTAGAAATGGTGTAAGTATGGACTCGGAGAATAGCATGTGCTTCGTAGAAATATTGATGCGTAGAATGTTAAAAATGAATGTCTTTTACAACGTTTCTCTTTAACAAAGTAAACAAAATAAGGTAAACTAATAATAAATAAACTGATTGAATACCCGCGTATTCAATTTACATCCGCAGTGCACTGTATAATTGCGTGCAGTTAATAAAAGGAAACAATTATCCTAACTATAATTATACTATTAATGTTTTAATGGATTTTTTAATAAAAAACATTCACACGCCGTGTGCACCTCCATCACAACTCCGTTTACCTCGCAATCTTTATACGAGAAAAAATCACTATATAAAATGATAAACGTAATAACTGAAAACGGCGTTTCTCCTCATCCTCAGCGCTTTAATCCAACTTGCGCAGAATTGAGCGAGAGCAAAATTGGCGCACGTGTTCGCACATCACGGAATATCATCTGCAGAGAGGCGTTGAACTGCCAAAGTACCGCAGACGGAGCCACGAGAGATCCACGCTATGTATAAGAATATAATAAAGCCAGGATCGCGAGCGGCACGTTCGTGACGCGACTGGATGGTGAAATTGAGGGAGGAAGACGCTGCACACGTGATGAAAACGTCTGCTCTATCTCCCTCTTTTAGTCTTTAATTTCGCGCCGACATGACCTGTAGTATATATATACACACACACATACTGATAGAAGAATCTTGGATTTTCGTGTATATATAAAGAGAGAAGCTGGAGGTTCACGCGAGTTGCGCAAAAGTCGAAGTGTATTGGAGGCGCACGAGCGTCGCTCGGAGAATTTTCATACGATGCATAACTCAATTTTGCATAATCGATTGAAGTCTTGCGTGCACGGACAAATGCGTAATTAAGTCTGTTGTTAAAATT
>JAPYZA010001471.1:0-24412 GCA_030522685.1 Eupelmus azureus | reverse complement strand
ACAACCCACACTCCCAGCCCATAAACCAGCAACCCAGCCTCTCCACACCAACCACACCAAAACGACTCCCGAGAATTCGGTTTCTCCAGGCGCGGAAGCCTCCGCGTCTGCTTTGTCGGACACAGCCGGATGATTAAGAACCGGTGCTCCGGCAGCGTGAGCGGAATACGCAAAAGCCGGCGCGCATGAATGAGTTCGCGCGCGGGTTTCGCGACTCTCGGTGAGCGAGCGCCGTGACACACTGCGCGTGTGTACCGTAATTATATACGAGGCAGGCGAGTCCGATGCACTCGCGGACGTGACTCGATGGGGATACATTTGCATTGTTGCGCTAGGTTTGTTTTCGAGAATCGATTTTTGCGGTTGTTGGCACGTTTGCATTTTGATGAGGGGGAGGGCTGGAGCGATGGTTGGGTCGGTTTGGGAGTTTGGATGGTTGCGGAGTTTCGCGGAAGTGGTGAGTTGGGACTGTGGTAATGGTGAATTATGCACGGAATTGTTGCTTTCATTAGGAGCTTTTGTTTTAGTTGTTAGGGCAGTTGAATGCGTTATTATTTTTTATTTGCATTTTTACGTAAACAGGTCCGATTCTTTTATTACACAAGCTTATCAAAGTAGAAATCAATCTTATTTAAAAAAACGTTAGATGTGGTCATGTAATAGTGCTAAATAAATGATCTTTTAATGAGACTCATTGATATCAAAGAAGAATTTGTTCTGTCTTTAAAAAGGTATTTTAAAAATTCTCTTCTCACATACAAATGATGTCTTTCATTCATGATTGATATCACTTCATTTCATTACTCAACTTTACTGTAATTCAAATGTCCCTATTATAAAGAACATTTTTACGCTTCAAATAAAAGTACATAATAACCATCAAACTCACTTCATCCACAATTCCATAAAAAATTACCCAATCTAAGCATAACAAACAAAAATCAAAAATATTCGTTCCTCTTCTCTCAACACCAACCTTATTCAACACCCATCCAACGATCCCAATGAAGCTATCCCCACAATCTCGCATAAAAGCCCGCATAACGATACCGAATTTAACGAGCGAACGAGCCCAAAAAGAAATGGAGAAACCGAACCTCCACAAACCGCACTCATCAGCGGCAAAGTGCCCGCTGATATCTCGCTAAAGCGAATATGATAACCGCGGCTCTCTCGGAATCAATGAATCAAGCGAGTAGACCTTAAAGCCGCTGAAACGCCGCGAAGAGCAATTAGGCCGTCCGCTCGCACTCGGAAAACTGTTTTCCCGTAGACCTTTTCCTCTCCTCTACCTTAGCATAATGGCAAAGTAAATTATTTGATTTTCTTTCTGCCGGCGAGGCCCATAAATATCACGATAGCGCGGCCGACGAGCGAGAATCGGTATAAATCGTTATTAATGGCGAGCATAAATATTAATTACACTCGGCGGGACTAACGCTCTAATAGCCTTTTTTATCGCCACCCAAAACACACATACCTCTATCCTCTCGGAAAAAAACACTACCTACGTACCCTAAATACACCGTGCAACAAATTAACGAAACGCGATCGGTAAGAGAGAAAAAAGTAAGAGTAGACGATGCCCATAAGCAGCGGCCGTAACAGGGAGCCAGCGCGGTGGCTGGATAAAAGGCATACGAAACTGGAAAGGCGAAGACGCGGAGAAAGGTCGAAAGATAAGGAGAGTGGACGGCGAGAGAGAGGGACGAGAGGCTAAATAGGCATATAACGGGTCTCCGCGTCGCGCGAGAGTAGGTCGATCCGAGAGCCAGCCGGCGTGTGCAGCAGCATGTTGACACCGATTAGGACAAGCTGGGAGTCGGGAAAAACGCATGGGTAGAGAGCTGACGTATTCCCCGGCCACTTTGGCTCTTTTCGGGTGGTCCTGGCGCGGAGTCGGCTTTTTCGTTAAATGTGTCACGCGCGTGGAGATGATGGAGGCTTTTTGTGGTTGGGTTTTTGGGTGGTTTGGGTTGGTTAGAGATTTTTGTTGAGATTTTTCGGTGGGGTTTTGGTGATCTGGTTGATTTATTGTTAAATGTAAAGTGTGACTTGAGAATTAAGAAGTTTATTTGTATATATATTTAATAGGTAAAAATTAAATTTAAAACACAATTGCAGTTACCGATGTAACTGAATTTATTATAAAATATCGACATTCAAGTCTCGTTTTATTAGGTCAACCAAAATGACTATTTTTATACCATGAATCGACGCCTAGTAGTCTGTAAAAAAATCTCCATATGTGCTCGGTAAGTCAAGTTGGAATGAATCATCCTAATATGTAAGCGATGCTCGAAAGATCGTCAGTTCAAGATTCGTGGGAATGTCACTTTCCTTCTCCTTTTTTATACGCTTGAGTGTGAAGGAAAACGTTTTTAGCGCGTGCATGTAACGCGATATAAGAATTTTAATTGCCTGCTTAATTAATTAAAGCTGGATCGTTTTGTTTATGTTATAGTACATTATAAACGAGAAGTGAATTTCCGCTCGTGTGGATATGATGTTAGTTTGATTAACGAGATATCAAAGTTTCAAATGGCATTTTAATTCTTACATGAAGCGCATATTAATAAACTGAATGTAAGTAAAAATTGAGGCTTAGTGCATTTTTGTAATTTTTAGGATACCTAAATTCTCAATAAGAGACAATATAATTACGATGCTAATTTCTCTTATGAAACTAAAGTTTTAATCTTGTTACTTATAAGAAAATAGCAATTTGAGCAACAGCCAATGTAAAACTTAAACCGAATGGAAAAATTTATATTAATAAGTAATAAAATTCACATTTAGAAATAATTAACACTATTTTCCACGACGGAATAAATGTAGCAATTACAACTGATTTATAGAAACACAGCGCACAGTGAAAGTCCGCCGTATTGATGTGAAAATCAAAATCTTTCACAGCTTTTCATTGATTTGTACGAATTTTTCATTTGGGCAGATACAATTTGTCTCATCAACTTTCTAAACAGACAGCGTTATGAAATAAAAGTTTTATAACGCCACCGCCGAACATCACACCAGTGGAATAGGCAATTATTTATAACATACGTCCCTTGATAGCGAGTCACATTAGGATTATAAAATTATTACTTTACGAGCTTGTTACAAAATATTGATTTATTCATCGTGACGCAATGCCCGAATAATGATTTTCACATTAGAAACTCAAGATCGGCCGAGAAAATGAAGCTATTTTTCTCCGTAACCAAAACAAACAGCGCCATTAGGACATCACAATAAAAGCGATAAAAAAGCATTAATTAGGTCACTACAAATCACCGGCTCGGCTATTACCTTACTTTCAACAGCGTAAATCAACAACCAATAAATAAACTTTAGAAACCTGTCGATAGCGAAAAAAGCGGCAGCCGAGGAATCCCAGCGATTTTTGGAAATTCGCGCGCACTTGCCCATAAAAAAGCCTGTCAATCGATTGTGATTAGCTTGTGATTGAGATGTTTCAGGCTCGCCGATCCTCATGAATAATTCAGCTTTTCACACAGCCCGCGCGCTCCACGAAGATTCCTCATATCCGCGCGCTCGTCTCTCCCGTTCTTGTTATAATCACATAATAAACATAATTTTTTCGAGTCGCTCGCTGCGTTTCTGGGACGCCGGTCGTGCTGGTCTGGCCTCGAGGCAATAATTTCTGCCGCACCCGAGTGGAATTTTCGATGTGTTTACGCCCCGGCTAGGCGGAAGCCGCGAATTGCAAAGTAATTCATTCGACAGCCCATTAGCACGCGATTAAATAGCATCCTTTTTTTTTGACGAAATGAAAGTGTGCGATTGGAGTCGGGATGTTGATTTGGATGGGGAGTGAGTTTACGGAGGTTGAGGATTTTTGGGTGATTGGTTGGGAGACGTTTTTGAGTGTGTGATGAAGATGAAGAGGAGTTTGTAAATTTTTATTGGATAATGGGTTGGAAATTCCGCATATTTTGTATTCATATAGGAAATTAGAAAAAGAACTACATAAATGGGTATTTATATTTCTTAATTGTCTAACCTTTCTAGGACTAAATTACTTTTTGATATCATAAACTTTGTTCTCTTTCAACCAAAAATACACGATAAAAAAATTCAACCTTTATATAATTTTTATAATAGATACTGCATTCATTCAAATAACTACTCAAATGATCATCTCAAATGACATGAAAATGATTTATGAATAGCTTATATATCATTTACATTCATCAAAAGTATTTTTTGAATATTTAAAAGTAATATACACTGAAATGTCTACATATATTAAAATGTGGATTGGATCTAAAAAGATTAAAGTGTTGTGAAATTCTGCTTATTACAGAGAGTTTTTATTTCATTTAATTTTCAATTGTCTGAAAATATTTTGAAAATGTACACATCTCACGTTGCTGTTCTTCGATGCAAAAAAATTTTTCTTAAACTGAAAATTAATGATCAGAAAATGAGTTGGTATCCTCTACAAAAAGATTTAAAAATATACGTTCGATGTTCTAAAATAATCCGTTTATAACTCTTATTAACTGCATAATAGATCAATTTAACAGAAAACCGCACACGCAACTCCCCCGAATCCTCAAATCAAACAATCAATCCAACGCACCCAATCGACAACAAACCTTCGCGCCTAAAACCAACAGCAATTCGCGCAACTGTAATTGTCATTAATTAATCGCTCGTTTCGCGCGCATAGGCTCAACTCTGAAAAGCCAGCGACTCGCCTCAATTTATCACCCGACACTCTTACGGGTACTTAAACCTCCTGTTTCTTTTCGCACGTACCAGCTCTATCTAATCGATTTCGCAAGCCGCGGCCGCACTTAAATCGCCCGGCTGTCTTTTCAACAAGCGCGCGTTTGCGTAGGCGCTAATAGCCGCTGCGCGCGACGCCTTTTAAACTTTCGGTCTCGAGTTGGCGAAAAAAAGAATGGCTGTGGTCTTTTTCAGCGCTGTGCGAGCGCTTGTGGATGAGAGGAAAAAGGCCGTTATTGTTGTGGTGATGAAAAAAGCGAGAGTTGGGAGCGCGGTGGGTTAGAGGTGTGTGGGGAATCAGTGCTGAATGTGTGGAGAGGGAAGAGAAGAAGAGCGCTGATTATTGAGTGGCTTGAGTGTATTGAACGTGCGGAAGGATATGTTGGGTTATTGGTGGATTTTTTTTCTTATGGCTGCTGAGATTTCTTTGGTCTGTAGCGTGAAGAGATTCTTTGATGAAAATAGCCGGTTATATCGGGCATCAATCGTGAGTTTTCTTTCCCCGTGAAACAATTTCACGTTGATGGTGTTGGTTGATATATAAAACGAGCATTTCGAACGATTTAGAAAGTTATTGTTCTTCTTGTGTATACTGCTGATTTTTCTGTAAAAGTGTTACAGATATATTGGAATATTTTTGCTGACTGTTATCGATTTATATATAGGATGTGCGAAAGAAAACTTGAAGTTCATTTTTATTCATGAAATTACTTCTAGAAAAACGGTACAATTGATTCAATAATTTTCATTATAAACTAAACCGAAATTCTAAGCTTTTATTTCTATAAATACAAAATCAAGTAACGGAATTACATTCCTTTCACATCAACAATCAAAATTCAATAACAAAAAAACAAGTGATATCATCACACTTCCAATCCTTAACACCGAACCCATCACGCACCACAATAAATCTTAATCGAAATAACCCACAAACAATCCCCAGACACCATCAAAACTGTAAACCCACACCCAAATGAATTAACCATCTCCACCTCTCGCTACACCTGTTACTCCGTATTTCCACAGCGGCCCTCCCTATATCCCCCTCAGCCGGATAGATAACCGATATCGCTTCAATAAATATCCAGTACTCTCGCACGCCCCTCGAAAGCTCAGCCGATAAGCATTCAAACGCGGACAAAAATTCGCCCCGCGGTAATTTAAGTTTATTCGAGGGTATAAGTACCCAACGGTACCTCGCTCAAGGAAAATAGTGGAAGAGTTATTTCCGCGTTGGTGCGGAGAGTCTCGTGTGCGATGCTTCGGAGAAACAATGAGCGAAAATCGGCTGTGTCCGAGCTCCGGATGATTTTGAAGAAGCGCGGGTTGTGAGGAATATGGATATTGGGATAATTTATGCGGGCTTGAAGGTAAATCAGTGCTTTTATGAGACTGGGTTGGGTATTTGCTGTTTTCGAAAGAAAAATCGTTAGAAGGGGAGTTGGGTATTTTCAAAGGTACTGCGAGGAAATTGAGGAAAAGTATTCTTTTATGGAACGTGCTATGGGTCGGTGATCTTTTAGCTCTTATATGTAGCTAACATAAATCTGGAAAAATCACTATTATAAATGCCTCGAGTGAAAACAGTTATTTTCATCGATCCCAGGCTATGATTTACGTTTACAACAGTAACAGATTATTATAATAATATTTGTTTAAACATTAAAAGAACCACAACAACAAAACCACTTTACATCAAAGCATTCAATCACCATCACCGCAATCGCAAACCATTAGAAACTCAACCTCCCAATCCCCCTCCTCTCTTCCTTACTCCAGCTGATCGCCGCACGCACACAGACCTCACAGCAGCAGCAGCTCTCGCTTATCTCCTCCTTAGGCATCCAGCTCGCTGATGTCGTGCCCAGCAGCACGCGACAAGAAAGTCTCTCTCTGGCGCCGTCGAAAGGAAGAAGCCGATTTCTTTGCGCTCGTCCAGCAGCTGACTGCGGGGTCACGGGGACGAGGAGAGGTTTTCTAAATGGCAGCTCGATTAGACGCGCGATGCACTTCAGCCGCGCGGCGAGGCTGCCTTTCTCGGGGCGCTTTTTGTCGGCGCGCTGTGATGAGTGATTTTTAAGTGCAGTATGGTAGCGGAGAGGTGTATTGTCCGATAAGGAGAGGGATTTAATGGGATGCTTGGTTGAGGGTATTGGCTTCTGTGGGTTCTTTGTTCAGTTTGGAAGTGTGGGTGGGTTCGAGTTGGTGTTACTTGTTCTGAGTGAATGGTTAATTGTAGTTGGGCTTTATAATTGAGATGTTTTTAGGTCCAAATTAGGTAATCATGTTAGCCTATCACAATTAAATTAATAATAAAGTAATTATTAATATATGATTTGGATCTATTTAATTTTTTTGAAGATTTGAACGATGATTTGTAAAGATTTTTAAAGAATTTTAAATTATTATTTAGAGCAAAAATTTGTGTACAAAAGAATTTTTAGACATTACACTGTAAGAATTCCTAAATACACAAAAAAATAGACGATCTATTAATTTCATCATTTCTAAACAGAGCAAAAGTGTAAATAACAGCGCCAAGCGAAAATTCCAAACTACTTCTAAAACAGGAAACGCAATAAACCCACCACACATGATCCAACTCTCAGTTTCAGCAAAAAATTCCTTAAGCACACTAATTCGCGACTAACGGAACCGCAACCGCACGCTTAAGATTACCTAACAATCGTCAGGCCCCCTTCCCCACATGCTCGCCCATATAATCTCAACAATTCCCCAGCCTCTAAAATCCCCGCACCCGTAAGAATTCCTCTCGCTCTCCCAAAGCAAAAAGCCCCTTGAAGAAAATCTCGTATGTCGTTCGCTCTCGCTCATCACCCTATACCCTACCTCTCTCACTCTCTCCCAGCACTGTTATAATCGCCGAACTCTTTAAAGCCGATATCCAAGCGGCTTCGCCGAAACGAGCGAGCGCGCGCGTGGATAGCTCATCGGACTGAGAACAGGTAGATAGTAACGAGAGGGGAAGAGCTGCAAGTAAAGCTCTGCGTAATTGGGAGGCGAGCGAGCGAGGGTCATTAGGAGACCTAGCGCTTATTATTGCACGTTTCCAGTCGTCGCCCCGAGCGCAAGATGCCGCGATGCGGAAGGAATCGTATGGTATAACAGCAGCGAGCGCGCGCGCAGAGCAACTGGCGCCTGTGATGGCTCGTTCGTTATGCGCGGCTGGGGATTGGTGTGTGGTGGAGGTTTATTGAGGGAATGTTGAGGTTTGTGGATGGGTTGTTATGGGATTTTGGTGGTGTTGTGGTTTTGGGGGGTTTGAGGAGGTTTGGTTTTCGGGGAAGGGATGGGTTTGGGTATGGTTTTGATTGTGTGGATGTATGGTGGCGGGAGTGATTTTTGGAGTTATTATTCTAGGTGTTTATAGATTTTTAAGGAAATATCGTTGGTTTCTGTAATAACATTTTTTGGAAAAGGTCAAAGTAGATTTGTGAACGAATCAGGTTTTCGATAATTAATACTGAGGATGTAAAAAGTTTATTGCTACAAATGATTTAAGCTATATTATTAATTTGAAACATCAAACTTACGGTAGTACAACTCTTAAGCAAATAAGAACGAAAAAAGTTTGTTCAATAACGACAACAGGAGCGCACAATATTACATAGAAGTACAGTTGGTTATTTTTAATGGTACAATACATTTCAAAGAACAGTTACCATTCGCTTGTTACTTCATTTTCCACTTTACCCCATATTGCATGCGCTTATTATAATATACTAATTGTAGCGGTAAAGTCGTAATAAAAAGTTTTTAAAAAATTGCAGCTTCCACCATGACCTGTTTTTCAAAGATCTGCTCAAACATAGTAGTAATTTTAACAAATTATGGTAACTGATTTAATTTTAAAAAAATATTTTTTTTAGTGTTTTACGTTTTTGCATCGACTATCTCGATAAAAAAGCCACAATTTTATCAGGAATTTTTGATAGTATAATTTTTTATGCTTGTACGTTAAAAAAAGAGTTTTAAAGCTTCCATAAATTATTCTTTTGTGAGACATCACGTCAAATTATTAAAAAAATTAAAAAATTTGCTTCAAAGACATTCTTATAGCATGTCATAATAAATATCTAACTTTTACAGCAATGCAAAATATTATTGAAACAAAGTCGTTTTTCATTTTTTTTACATATAGAGTCGTATATACGTCACGTTTAAAGTCTTTTTTTCCTGTCATACAAGTTAGCTCAACGTTACGTGGTGTTGTCTTTTTCCGTAACTTTATTACTGCAAATCTCGCAAGCAAGCTTCTTCTTAATAGAATTGTGATAGGCTCTTAATTGTTTTATTGCTCGTCAGGTATAATAATCGCAGATGACACTGCAAAATGAAAAAGAGAGTCATCTCAATCTCTTATCATTGTACAAAAGTACAAACACTAAAACCCAACGGTTGCTGAATTACACACATATAGTAAAAGTCAGTACTAAATTACCGTTACCATCATTGCTAAATTTATTGTTTCAATTGATACATTCAACATTACATCACATCTTTTAAATATCTCAACCGCACGCAAAAGCAACAAAAATCCCCCTACTCCCCCAAACAAATCCAAACACTATACAAACCCATCCAAACAAAATTTCACCGCTCATCATCAAGCCAATTCAGCGCACTTGTCGTCGCTTGGTCAGCTCTCGCAAACTCGCGTCTAGCCACACTGCGCTCTCGCAGAACTCGTTTCCGAGAATGCAAAATGACATCTTCCGCGCGCACGCGCCTTTTTTACTTCTCCTCCGTCGAGCTATACACACTCGCTTAGCCGACAAAGCCGCGTAGTACTTCGGCGCCGTCGTGGCCCGCGCATATATAAAAACGAAAGTGCGCCCCGATCTCGCCTTTTTCGGACTGCGCCGAAATTAATCGGTGCTGTTGGACTTTGAAGGGGGGTCGGTAAAACGGATTGTTTATAAGAGTTGTGACGGGATGGGCTATTGTTTTTTGGGGGGTTCGTGGGGGTATTGTGAGAGTGGTTTATGTGGGTGCTTGAGGATTTGAAAGGCTCGTTTTATGGGTGAGTTATTGTTGATGGAGGTAATTAATTTTTTTTTAGTATACGGGAAATAGATTGGGCATGTATGGCTTTTATATGGCTTTTCGTTGAGACTGTGTCTTGTTGCTTGGATTATTTCATGTGTGTTTTTATTTGAAAAACTGTAACAAGCTTTAATAATTTAATTAGTATTGCATTAAAGCTACTAATGTTTGATAGCGCTTATATAATGTTCAAATCGCGCTGTTTATATATAGAGCCTCATAAAAAGTGATGTAACCTTCAAGTGCCTAAAGAATTTGGTAGAAAGTTGAAGGAAACTTCAGACGATACAAGATTTGCTTTTTACTTCTCGTTCAAGTAATTCCGGATTACCGGTTACATAAACAGAAGAATTTTTCATCTCCGGGGCCGATCCTTTTTTTTAAAGCCACTCAGCTGCGTGCACTCATCTTCGAAATTCATTTCGAGAAAAGAAGTAGCGCCATTCTTGAGAGCACTTAGCATTAATCTAAATCGTCGATAAGTTAATGTCGAGAAAAAGTGCTTTATTATTACAAAATGTGGATTGAATGTTTCTTTGAATTCGGTTGCTTGAAAGAATGTGTCAAAAAAAAAAAACTATTTTTTTTAAGTAAAGTGCAAAAAATGTATGAACAGACTATAATGCCAAAAAAATTATATAAAAAATTGTAAAATATTTTCTGTCTTTGAACTTGCTGGTGTATAAGAACATAATATTTTGTGCGTTATTATAATTTTGCAATTTAATTGTGAATATTACAAAAGTTGCGTTTATTCTTTTGTATTATGCATTACACATTCATTAACTATAATGCGTATTTTATTTTTATTGCTAAGTAAAAACGTTTCATAATTGGAAATTTTTCTGCTTGATTAAATTCATGATATCCAGAGAGATTTTATACAAGATCAAGAGCATAAAACTTATCTAAATGACTCTCGAATTGGAATATAAAATAAATACGTCGAGGTATAAACTTGTTAAATCGTACAATGAAACATGAATTTCAGCCAATCCTCATTCTCACCGCAGAAAATTTAAGATCCAAAAAATATCTTAAAAACCTATCTCTCCACAGTCTAAAACAACCCAAAAATACCGATAATCAATACCGATCTCTCGCCAAATCTACCCAATCAGCAACCTCAAATCCACCCACCCAACACCCACGCTACAACCATTCCACCACCCACATCAAAATCCACCCACACACACCCACACCACCCAAACAATCCCAACCACACACACAGAAACTCTGAAACCGAAACCGACGAAAAAAGCTCGCTCGCGGAATGCGCGCGGCCAGCTGCAGGGATGACTGCACTCTCGCTCTTACGCACGCGTGCGCGCAGCGTCTCCAAGGTCGTCTTGGGCGTTAAATCCGACCTCGCCGCGCTCGCGCGCGCATCACGATAATAGATACGAATGGGCGAGGCGAGAGTCGGCCGCGCGGAAAAAAGAGAGACGAGTCGTCGTCGGGAGCTTTTTCAGCGGGGAAAAAGCTGGGCATTCCAGGCGCGCGCGCGAGGTACAAAGGCGAGCCGAGAGCGGGATTAACGAGGAGAGGCTTTGAAAAGGATGGATTCCGTTTGCGGGTGTTTTATTTGAAGAGAGGGGGAATCTTGGGCTGTGTGTGGCTTGAGGTGCTTTTGAGAGGAGGGAAGAGTTTGATTCTGGGGGTGGGAGGTTGGTTTGGTGTTTGATGTGGTTTTCTTTTGGTGAAGTGGTGGTGGTTTTTTTTGTTGATGAAGTTTTTATTGATTAAAGAGAACGGTGATTGTTTATTTGAGTAGTGGATTTTAAGTGGGAGCTAGTATTATTATGCAGTTTATTGAATTATCTCCTTTGCACAATACGTGAACTGTAACGTTATATTTATTGCTAGATACTAAAAAATTTTCTGATATACATTTTTTATATGTGCGTAAATGATATTTGATATTCACGTTTGCTTTTCTCGATATTTATTTATGCAAAGTACCACTTACTTATTATTGTCAATGATTTATCACAATGCCCTAGAAGAAATTTATCTCACCGCTCGACTTAGCTACAAATGAGCAGCACAGAATTTACAAGCCTGTAGTTTTATTTGCTCTCAAGTAAAAAGTGTACTTCTTAGAAGAAATATATTTTTAACTTTAAAATAAAGGAACGGAATTCTACAAGAACAATAATATACACACCAACCCAGCATTTTCAATAAACACCTTTTTTTTTAAACTGAAAAGAACACGATACTCCACAATCGCAATTTACAAACGCTCAGCATCGCATATCGAGTTCCACCTACGCGAGTCAATACCATCTCACGCTCATCCTCTTAAAACACGCCAAATCCCAGCTTTTCGCGCCCATTCACGCATCTCTTCTTTCGCTCCCGTCGCGCATCTCCTCCTTTTCCCCTTTTCTCGCTCTCCTAATCGTCTCCCCCGCGCGAACGAAAATACACCTCCTCTTTTTATTACACTCTCGCAGCACTTCTTATAAATACACTTTCCGCCTCGTTTTTTCCTCCAAAAGACGAGCCTGTACACGCGCTTGCTCCGCTCGTTTCGTAAACCCGCGCGCTGTATCAGTGATATGCGAGCTGCGCGGTTTTTACTGCGCTTTAGGTGTCTCCGCGCCCGGCGGGCGATAAAAATGCGGCTTTACGAATTCGAGAGAGCCGGGATGTCTTCACGAGGTTTGTTTTATAACGAGGCGACGCCTGGGTTATTATGTTTTCACTGCGCGGAGGCTGTTATCTTTTCCGCTGTTTTCGCCGGCGAACAAAGAAGTAATTAATCGTGAAAAATCTGTCGCCTGTAATTAAAAGCTCGCGAGGAGCGTCTTCATTGTTCCTCTGCTCTCGTGGATGAAACTATGGAATTAAGTCGAAAGTGGATTCTAATGAAAATAAGAAGGTGAAACTGCCTTTGCGCGGTTTTCTAATCGATTTATTCAGAAATGCTTGTAACTGGATTTTATAAATTGCATCGTTAAATAATTTTGTTGTAAGGAATTTAATTATAATTTCTAATTATGCTTGGAAGTTAATAGCTACCCTCGGACCGTTGTATAATTGTTAATACAATGGTCGAGGTGAAATGTAGTAGCCGCGAACGGGAAAATTAGCATGAAAACAATTGACATCTTCATTGATTACAAAAACTCGACGCTATAAAATACATGACGCATAAATTTGCAAATCAATCATACAGTTTCCCGTAGTAATATGCACTAGATGTTTTTCACTTCACCGGGTTACCCAAGAAAATCAGCACCGTTGTTTGCTAATCCTAAAAAATTAAGACTCCTTCGCACTTAACATTAGCCCTATCACTCTAAATTCAGCTCACTACACGAATAATTCGTCGTTTTATTACGATAAAGCAGATTTGCATTTCAGATCCCGTGTAATACGGTTAAGCGCGTTTAACAAAAATCTCGCTCTCGCGATTGCAACCCGAGAAAACAGATACAATGCGCGATAGCAAAAACACTTTCTTCAATAATCTGACCTAAATATTTCTCCGACTCGCGTGGTATAGACGCGAAAAATCCACCCTTGGGAGAGAGAGAGAGAGAAAAAAAGGCAGGCGAGAAACACGCGTGTGCCGGCAATGGAAAATTCTGCGGTATACAGTTACCCATTCGTCACAGTGCACGCTTGAGATTTATTACGTGCGTCTTATTTTAGTTAAAAACTTTAAAGTTCATGCCTTGGGTATAACGGGTTCTCGTGCGTATTATGATAGCGCTTGTAAAATTAAATTGATTTTTTGGCGGTGCCCGTGGAAAAACGCTTATTTATGCATTCGCGAGTTATCACGATGATAATTTTGTGAGATATTTACAGCTTAGTTGTAAATATTGTTAAAAATATGGATTCTTTGGTTGCGCGTAATGAATGTTTTTCGGAATTGAATTTCTTTCTGATTCAACCTACATTTTGGAATTTCAATTTTCATATACACACGCATTAAGAATCTTTTTACCTCGAAACGGCAGGTATTTACAGCTTTTATGAATTTACGACCTCCATTATTATTCACCACTAAATTAAACTCTCCATTCATCATATCCACCAACCCACCTCTCAAACTATCAAATTACCAGTAACAGAAAACCAATTGAATCCTCGTTATAACCCACCTCAACCACCCCACTCCTCTCCAAAACCGACATAACCTCCAAAAAATCTACCCCTCTTACTCCCCATCAAAAACCATCCCATCGAATAAAAAAAAATCCACGCAACATCTGTTCCATCTCATCCTCCGTTCCGCTCCCTCCTTCATCTCTCTCTCTCTCTGGGCCTTCTCTCTCTCACTCTCGAAGTGGGCCCCCCTACCATGGTACAGAGCGGTCAGGCCGCCGCAGCGGCGGCGGCGCTGTGCACCTGTGCACTCTCCGCGAGGTGTTGCGCCGTTTTCACCTGGCGCTAGTTCGGCTCGCGATCGCGACCGGTAAGGTTCTCCCGTACCCGTTCCCCGATTCGATCGCTCGGAAGTGAAGGAACGATAGGATTTCAGTTGTTTTTTTGGTCGCAATGGTGATCGATGCTAGAGGAGAGCCGTCCGCCAGCGATCGATCATCGCGAGCAGTGAGTTAGAGAGACAGTTTTTTTTCCTTCATCTCGTCGGACAGAAAGCGAAGCTTCGGTGATTATTTTTTTTCTTCAATTCGGACGGTGGTGGACGGTGTTTTTACGCTGGCCGGCAGCTCTCACTCGGAGAAATTTCGAGGGCAGCAACAGCGGCCGGTGCAATATTCGGGATCGGCGCGAATGTCGGCCTGATAGTCGGCGGAGAGGAGAGAAGAGAGGCGAAAGTGCGCCGTCGGTCGTGGAAAAAGGGAGCAGGAGGAGGACACGCGAACTGAGACCGTCGAGATGGACACCGTACTGGAGAAGATGGGCAAGATTAATCTGGTAAAGTGGAGACTCTTTTTTTTAAGGAAGTTTTTGGTGAAGTGAAAGAAGCGCGCGGGTTATTATAATTTTTAAGGTTTCTGGGGCTTGATGGGATGAGTTTTATGGGCGAGTTTTGGGTATGAGTTGGCGAAGTTCGAGGATGTCGGAGGATGGTAATTAGAATGGTGATTCTTGGTTAATGGATTTATGGAGCGAGGTGGAAGTGGGTGAGAGCAGCTGCAAGACGGTGCCGGTTGATTCGGTGAATTTGGTTTTTGATGGATGATATGAGGTAGTGGAGTGTAGCTGGATTAGTTTGGTCCAATGAAGATTTAGTATCAATGATTGATATTGATTTTTAGTTTAGATTTTTAATGTTCGCGAAAGTTCTCATATGTAAAATAATAAAATTTGCATAATTAAATTTTTATAAATAATAAGTTTGAAACTACTTTTTTGTTTTAGTTAGATATTCGGAATGTTCGTGATAATAAAAAATGTCAACCTACATTCTGGTAAAATATTTCCGTAATCAGAGCTCGACAATGTGTAGTAAAGTCGTACATAAACATTGTCGAGACCACAAATCTTAATAAAGATAACAGATAACGTAACTTGCATATTTTCTCTCATAAACGTAATTTAAAAGAGCATTATTATCTTAAGTAGATCTTGCAATCTTGCTTATCAACGAAAAATGTTTACTCTACAATTAAAACTGTTAAAAGATGATAAACATTAAAAACTTCCATAATTTTTGTTGGTTGAAAATTTTGTGAATATTTAGACTAAAGTGTATTGGACATGGATTTGCGGTAATCTTATTTTTCATTCTTATAATTTATTAATAATATATAAAAATAGTTTATTATTCATTTATACATTAAATTAAAAATATTAATGTGATTGTATGTAATATCGATTACTCGCTTTTAAAAACAAATTTGCATGTTTTCTGATTCTTATCCACACATTTTCATAAAATGCTATTTAACATAAGCGTAAAACAGTAAAATTCGACTCTATGATTTTCAATTTCAGTTCAATAAAACAAATAAAAAATGACAATCGATAACTTTCCCATATTATTACTAAATAAGTTATTTAACAACACGACTTACAATCGACTAAATTACATTAAAAATTACTCCACCTCACATACACCTAATCAAAACACTCTTTTCACATCCAACCAACTCACGCACCCAATTAGACCACAGCCACACACATCGCCAGCGTCGATCGCCGATTTTTGCTTCCTCCAGCACTCCTCTAACCCATTCAAACAAAAAAAAAATAGAAGAAAGAGAAAATCACTCTCGACCGCATAGAAAAAAGAAAAGAACCGCGCGTCCCTAACAAGAACGGCCCAATTTCGCATACACGTGTACATATACATATACGCCCAGGGAAACGAGAGACACCAAGTGACAGATTTATACATCCAACCGATCGATTATAAAAGCTAAACTCTTTCTACCTTATCACCCCATCTCCCTCTCCTTCTCTCTCTCTAATTTCTCCGTGTCGCTCGCGAGCGACTTTAAAACAGGCGAGCGCGCGAGCTCGCCGATATTAGTTTATTTGTAGAAACGTGAATATCTTATGCGTGCTCTCGAGACCTGTTGTATTACCTGCCTCGCGTGCCACTTTCAGCGCGCGCCGGTCAGCCGCTCGTTTTGTTTGACTCTTTTTCCTCTCGCGCGCGGGCACGCGTATATGTATATGTATACACACGATACACTAGCGGTCAAAAGTATATCTTCGAAGATTGCCGATCGCATTTTTACAGATCGCTCGGTTATCTACCTTGATTGCCGATTGTGTGCCTGCTATGCGGCTGTTATCGCGAGCGCTGGGAATTTGGAAAAAAGGCTGGCTGTACCGTATATACATGCTGGTTTTGGATTAGGCGCGTAAAAGGAGTGGTTCGATAGGGAGCCGAATAAGTTTTGTATAGGCTGCAGCTGAAATTTGTGCAACGCCGACTTTCGCCGTTCTGGCTTTTGCCGATTTTTGATAGACAGGATCGTTTTGTAATTGTGGTATAGGAGCGATCGGGGAAAAATGTTTATTTTAGGCATTGGCCAATGGGTTTTTGTGTAATCGATGCTTCATTTTTAGGATTTATTATAGCCGGTAGCTTTCGCAGCGCCGATAAATCATTGCTGCGAAAAAAAATCCCGAAGCCGACACGCATTTATCACTGTTACACATTTTTATATCACATCCACGCCATATTTATAAATTATAAATCGACTCTGAACCAACACACCAAGAGCGTCCAATTTTTTAAAAAAACACGCAAAAACTTGTCCTCTCAGTCGGAAAAAATGCAAAAATTTCGCCTGCGAGATAAACGTGATACTTTTGACCGGTAATACAAGCGCGTACACCTCGCGAGTTTCTCGCTCGACTCTCTGTCTCTCTCGGGGCCCGCACGTGCTGGCTTATGCACGAGAAGTTAGCGGATTATTTATACACGTGAGGCCAGCGCCAGCAGGTACAGGAACACGCATAAACACGCGCACTTTTTCGATAAATCGGCTAGCTCGCCACGCTTGAAAAGTTCGATCTATGCGCGCTCGCTTTTATATCGCGGCCTAATGCACGGTTATGTAATTTTTTTCGTATATACACACGCCCGAAGTGGCAGCTGCCGTTAAACTGCGCTCCTGTAATTTAGTTGTTCTGGATTAGCGATTAGCTGGTTTCGCTGGAATTTTCAGTTCGATCGGACTGCTGTGGTGTGCGGCGCTGGTTCTTTGAATTCAGTTAAACTTTAACAGGTAGCATCGCGGCGTTGAGGTAACGATCGCCGGGTTAAGTAGGCCGGTTCATAAAGTTTATTTATCGATGATAAAAGCAATCCCTTCGTTACGCCGGGAGCCAGCGCTGAGTATTAACTTACTTCGGTAGTCGATGCTTTAATGCGCGAAATTTTACAATTAATTTTCCCCTTCCGTCCGATCCACTTTTGCCGATTGCTCTCTGGCCGCGGCAGTAAAGCAGCGAGCGAAGAGCGAATTATAATATGAAATTCGATTTTGCTTCTTTGATGGAAACCGCAGTCCTAGATAAAATACAAACGTGTATCCGCGCGCTGATTGCATGCAGAAATGATTCAAGCGCGTTTTCCCAGCGCTCGGCTATTCAGAAAAGGCGTCCTCATTTTTTAACGCTATCATTAATTCGCATTAGCGATACACATAAACCAGCCCTTAAATCACGCGGCCCGTTAAGCATCTTGCCTAATGAAATCGCGAAATCGTCGCTTAAAGCGCGATCGGCATAAATTTAGAAATCAATAAAAAGAGCCAGATTTTTATCGTCCGCTTATACACGTGTACAATAAATTAAACCGCGCTCCGTCGCTATGAATAAGCCTCCGCTTTTATCTCTATATGAAGAAAGCGCGTAAAGCGACGGTCGCACGGAAAGCAGCTCTCGGCCGCGGCATCAGATATATATTGTTCAAAAAGCGAGATCGGCGATTTAGCGATTTTTTCCCGGGCGCGCTGTTTGTTTTGCATTTAGCAAAGCCGCTCGGGGAGCTTTCCTGATTGGCTTTACATAAACCTGCCTTCTAATTAATCACGAGCGCGCTGCTTTATGCGAATGCTCGATTTGCGTCGAGTGAGTTTCCCTCTGACGTTGATGCGCGCGAGAGGAGAAATTGAAATTGTCTCGGGGAGCTGTCGAGGAGGAATTAAAAAGCCGCTTCGCGGAATGGGTTAATGAGTGAAATTACGCTCTGGTTTTAGCGGTCAGAGTTGATGATGAGATGTTTGAGGCGGTTTGTAGGGGGGAAATGGTGATACGTGGTTGTTGGGCGAAAATTTATTTTTAGTCGGTTGCAGTTTTGTTGGGAAGGATTGGATTTTTTGCGGCCGCGAGCTAGAAACTTTCTCGTTGGTGCAATTATTTTAATTGAATGTAAACAAAATGCGTTTCCGTTCTTTGGGTTTAGTTTAGTTTATTCGTATTCCATATGTTTATTGGTATATTTATAGCTACCGATAGTTTCATATTTTCAGACTTTATTAATTGGTCTAGTTTAATGAAAGTATTTTTGAAAGCATTTACTTTTTCAAGAATGTTGTTCACAGTGAAATAGTTTTCGAACATTCTATTACAAAATGTTAGAAAATTTTATCTTTTGTACTTTTATTATTTTTGTTGAAAATGTAACTTACGCATATATAATAAGAATTTTAATTAAGGAAAATGGTGTTACAGACATGTGTAGCTGTATCTTTCTTATTTAAATACGTATACATTATGTGCAAATTTTAATTGATTCAATCGTGAAGTGAAAAGAATTAGGTATTTTTAGTCAGGGTGAGATGTTGAGAACGAGTCAGATTCAAAGGTGTCTTACACACCCATCTTACATACTGTGTACTTTATTATGATAAGAAAGAACGATAAGGTTTTTCCAATGTATTAGGTAGGTGGTTGTGCATTTTGAACCACATACTTCGAAATTTTGTACTTTTTATATTTTACGCAATTTTAGATAAGCAAGAAAATATAACCACAAAATTAACGATTTCCTACGCTACTTTCTGGCGTGAAAAAGGCCAATTTCATGCCTTAATTGAAAGAAAAAGTATATTTACGCATGAAAATTACAACCCAACAGTAACCTTACATCCGCAAAAAACTGCATCATTACTACTCCGCTAAAACAAAATTCACTATTTCCGTTTCACCCCGACACCCAAACCCTAAAAAATCCTCCACAACAAAACCTCAACCTCGCGAGACCAAACAATCGTCCTTACCACAAGGCCGCACTCGACGAAAGATCGCGAATCATCCTGCTGTTTACCTCATACCAGCGCGTCTCCCTCCCAGCCAAACGCGGCGATTACCTCGTTGTTACGAAGCCGCTAGACTAGCTCGTCGTCCGGCCGGTTTCAACGTTACGCTCGCGCTGCGTATAGGAACGCAAGAGAGAGCCGGTCGACGACCACCCCGCAGCCGTCTCTGAAAAC
The DNA here is from genome assembly GCA_030522685.1 of Eupelmus azureus. NCBI lineage: Eukaryota > Metazoa > Arthropoda > Insecta > Hymenoptera > Eupelmidae > Eupelmus > Eupelmus azureus. The sequence goes on along the minus strand of JAPYZA010001471.1, from coordinate 4,709 downwards.
CGGAGTTACGTCGGCGTCTTCATTTTTTTCCCCAGTGGAATTGCGCGAGCAGCTTCCGGTGCGAGAGACAGTTTTGTAGGATAGGCCGGATTGAAATAGATCGGTTGCTGAGGTATGCCGCTGGTGGTGAAGGGCTTTTTGCTATAGGGGATTGATTTAGAGTGACTTTGTATCGATGTGGAGAGAGAGAGTTTGTAGCTTTGGTGTATATCTTTGTTGGGGATCTGGTCGAATTGGATTTGGAATTCCGGTAATTGATTAAGTGAACTAGTTGCTGGGAGCGAAGTTGCGGCGAAGTTTTTATTTGAGATTAATTGCGAGTTGCTTGATAAAGTGCGGAATGTCTCTGGGGAAATATTCAGCTTTGAAATTTACTAACTTCAGATGCGTGATTACTCGTTATAACTAATTACGCGAATCGGGTTAATTATAAGTAACTAGCGATCTTGGATCTTAGGCCGTGAACTCAACCTTGTGTATATTATGTTTACCCCACCTACAAGTTCAATACCATGTGTGCATATACAAATTTTATTAACCATTTCATTTTTCTTTTTTCCAGGTAAGTCCGAGATCCACTTCCACTAACAACTCGACCCAAACAATCCACCAGCCGGTGAGTAACGACGCACATTTTCGAGGTATCCAGAGTCATTTCATTCACACCCGTAACACCAAACCTCCACGAAACCTTCGCTCTTCCTCAACCACATTCCTCGTTATTAATTTCCCAACGCTCCTCATCTCTCATTTTACACAGCTCTCGCAATTTTTCACGAACCACTCCAGCCGCGACAATCAAAAGAACAGTTCCCTCCGCGCGGACGTAAAACAAACGTAAAAAAGAACTGTATCTCGCTTTACATCGAGCTTTATAGTTGACATTAAAGCGCCGCCTGAAGCAGAGCGCGCGCTCGCATCTCCATTTGTCTCGCTTCTTTAATACGTCATTATCTAAGTCACGCTGCGTAACAGTCGCTCCTCGCCCCGGCGACTCGAAATTACGCACACGCACGGCAATCCCAGCAGGAGAAACAGGTACATATTAATTTATTTACAGAGCGCACGTGCGCACTGGCTCGTGCAGGCGCGGGCTGGGTGTATATGTTAGAGAGAGGGAGAGAACGGATTGTTGCTATGCTTTTCTCGGGCTTTCAGGTGTTCCCTTATACGTATCACAATCGCCTCGAAGTATGCAAGCTAGCCGCTCGGCGTGTTCGACTTCGTGTATATAAGCGAGATTCGATCGCTGCTGTGGGACAGGAAGTAGGTTGAAGAAATGATTAAAGCCATTATAATAAATCTGTGGGTGATAAAGCGCATAATAGAGTGGCTGAACAATGCTTCGGATCTGTCGAGGTGGTCTGTTACTTGGATGAACGAGCGGTTCCAAGTGTCTTTCTTACACCGGCTAGCGAACATAAAAGTCCTTTCACACGAGGCGTGCGAACCGTTTAGGGGATAGCTCGGAGCGAGGAATTATCCGAAAATGCGAAGGCTAACGCGACGATTGGCGGCCTTTTTGGGCGGCGTGCTTGCACTTAGGCCGGCTCGAGTGTCAAATTAGCTGGGATTTGGTTGAAAATGGAAGGGAAAGTTGATAGTTGGCTGAATGAAAAGTGGAGTTTTTTCTTTGGGTTGGATAAATAAGGGAGACGGCGTAAATTGAACTTTTCGTGATGCAGATGGAGATAAATCGGGCCGATCGATATAGTTGAGTAATCGAGTTAAAATAATTATTGGCCACTGTCACCGCCAGGCTGGTTTATGGAAACACTTTCGAATTTGAAAGGTGGCTGGCTGCGTTGATAAAGCGATAATAAGCGGGCTTTTGGCTTTGAGATTTTTGCCTTTTTATTTCTCGTAATTAAGACACGTGTATTTTTTACGTTGTACTTTAACGTCTGAGTAAAAAATTTAAAATATCGATATTCCTGTACTTTTAATTTTTGAGATAAGATTTTTAAAATACGTACCGTAGAATGGAGCTACTTCAGCAGCAGTGGGCTAAACGAGTAAATTATAAATTTTTGTTATTGAATTCTTTATTCGACTAGGCTTTTTTGAGTGAGTTGTTATACTATCATACATGATTTAGAAGAAAAATAAAGTATTTAAAACGCTCTAGAAATCAAAAAAAGAATTTAATAAAAAGAATTTGCATTTTTCCCCATTAGTCCCATTCTACGGCGCTTATAATAAGAAAGATATGCACGTGTTATAACAGTAACCAGCGCATACACAATTTATCATTTGAATTTCTCAGTGAACTAAATTTCATTTCAAATTCAAATCTGACTACAAATTTTATATCACAGTACAGAAATACAAATCGTATAATTCTTTTGCCTAATCCCCTCACTCGCTAATTCCACATTTACCAGAAAACCACGGACATCAACAAAACTCTGCCAACCTTCCAGCCCACAAATTGCGCAGTCTAATAAAGATGATAATTCGATGCCGAGAAAAATGGGCGAACCCCGTATATATAATACCCGAGCCAAAGGCGAAGAGCGAGTAAAAAGCCATGTCAGAATGTGGCGCGCCTTTCGATATGAAAGCACGAGCCGACCACGCACCGAATGCCACATAGACGGCGACGCTGGCTTGCTCTTATTGGCCTGCAAATTACGAATGTTTGTGCATTCTTTTAATTCTCGTATGCACCAGCTCGGGAGCAGCCGACTATTAAAAGAAGGGAAGTACGTAAGTGTGTCGCTTAAATAGACCTTCGATTTTATAATTGGAATTCGTCCGGAGCGTTACGTCTATACGGTTAGCGTTTTCATTGGGCCAATTAGAGAACTAGATCATTGCTGCGCTGCTCGGGTGCGTGGGCCATTAGTTAATTGAGGCAATTCGAGTGGAAATGCTGAACACTTGGCGGAATGAAGCCGAGAGGCAAACGTTTGCGATGAAACGTGCCAACGAACTTTTTAAATTGGTGGGTTTTGAAAGTTTCCTTGCATCTCTGCACGAGTTGATTAATTTTACGTTTTCATTTTGGCTGATACGTTTCTCTTGAATTACTTTATTTTAATTCAGTTTCTTCATATGTATAATGATAGCGTTTATCCTAACGCATCACTTATAAACAAAACCCCATGCATCAAATACTACCATAATTCAACGGAAAAAAGCACCTATACAATTCCGATCACAAACCTCCAGTCCCACGAATGTAGCAACTCCAGCGACTACTACACTTTCATGCTCACGCTAACAACATCCCAACTACCTCTCCCCTGCCCACACACTTCCATCGCCGCATCCGCCAAGAAAAACGCGAAACCGATAATAGGAAAATTGGCGATACTCCCCACATCGCTTCTTTGCGCAAGCGTATGGCTACACATCGCGAGGAAAGTCCGCGCTCGCGTTAGGCTGAAAACGAAATCGGCGCGGTCACGCTCGGGGTGGGTTGAAAATTCGCGAAGCGCGAAGGAAAAATTCGCGCGGTGCGATGGCGAAAAGAAACGGGTTTTATAATGAAGCCATGGTTGCGATGGATGTTAGAGGAGAGCTGCACTTTGGAGTCGCTGGGGTATTGGTTTGGAGGATTGTTTGAGAGGCTGGTGGCTTGAAGGACTGTTTGCGGAATGATTTCGATTTGTGTGTGTGCGTGTGCATGTGCGAGTGTATTCGTGTGTGTGCGTATGTGCGTGTAGATCGTTAAGTTGAGTGATCGTTGAGCGATCGTTTCTGAAGCTATTGGGATGTGCTGGTGGCTTTCATCAAATTGCTTGATGGAACTAAGTGCTAAGTTGATTAGAAAAGTGGCGATAGTGCTGATAGACAATTTTTTTATTTAATGTTTGAATCATGATTACTGTGTATACAAGTCTTATTGTCTACAAGTTTTATTGTAATATTTCGTTATTTGCATCTTGTTTAATTCAATTTTTAATAGTACGATTAACATGTGATCAATTTGTTTTGATCATACCCTTTTCCATTTTTAATGAACAACGTTATTAAAGACATTGTTCTTCAAAATATCATCATTTCGGGAAAACGAAAGTTCTCAATAAACAAACCCTCATAAAAAATACATTCGAAATCCTCAAAACAATACACCCACGCTCACAAAGCCATCACCGCATCCTCATTACCAAACCAAACTAATTACCCCTCACCACCAAAACAAAAACTAATCACACACACCTACCCACCGATCCCCATTGAACCAACCTCAACCCGCCACTAGATTAGCATCTAAAACACAGCGCCGAAAGTGCGCCGCTGCGGGCCAAACGAAATTTCGCATCTCATTAGCGAAAAAGCCAGCCAACTATGCACAAGTACATCGCGAACAATCGGCGCCTCTTTCGCAAGTCGCGCTCGGCAATACATCGAAAGGTGCTTGGCTCGCGTCGTTAAGAGGCGCCTTCTTAGAAAAGGATCGCCCCCCCCCTCTCTCTCCGACCATTTTTTTCTCTCTCTCTACTAGCGTGATATTACGTTTTAATTGAAACGGACCACCTACGGCTCACCCGGCCATTATAAGCGAGCAGGCGAACGCTTTTATCGTTCTCCCAGCGCCCTTATTCTACTCGCTTGTGTTCGTTACGATTTCGAGGCGTATCGAGGATTGCGATCGCGGTGTGTGCGCGCCGATAGCCCGGTGAGACGGGAATTAAATAATGCTGGGCAATTAATCGATAGTAAAATAAAAGGTAATTATTAATGGGACTGAAGGCTGGCCG